>JZKD02S2352987.1:271247-283546 GCA_000966675.3 Picea glauca | reverse complement strand
AAAGTTATTATTTAATATTAATTTTATTTTGATAACAATACATACTAATATATTATTTTATAAAATATCGGAGCATATAATATAGTATTCCAATATATATTAACATAAAATTTTAATTTTAATACTTATTCAACTTTATAATATATTAAACCATATAATAATATTATATATTACAATATATAATATTATAAAATAACCCCTAATATTATATACTATTTATATAAGAGTATAATAATTATTCAATTATATTACTAATTCAAATAATACTTATAATATCATATAAATTTACCTAGATGGGGTGTTAAATGTTGGGATTGCTTGATTTCATGTGCTAGGACAGTTCCTCGATGTGGAAACTATGGTTGATAGGACATTTGCACCAGCACAATAGGTGATGGAAAGTAGTTCAATGATGGATCCAAAGGATGAAAGGTGGTTAGTACAACTAGTTTGAGGTGTGCAATATCAAGATGGTCATTAATCAAAGGAGTGATCATCTTGGTGATGGTACACAACACTTAGAGAATAACATGTTGAGCCTTCTAGAATTTGAATAGAGGAGTACTAGGAGGCATCATTAAGAGATGAATCAAGGATCGAGTATCTAGTTCATTATGTTTCCACTCTGGGTGACTATATCAGGCATGAACTATATCAGGCATGAACTATATCCACATCTTAGAGTCCTCTAGCCAACACACATGTCGAAAAAGAGGCATGGGAGGTATGGAATAGGTTCCAGGATTTGTGCTTAGAGGAGTTGAGGTGGAAGAGATGGTGCGGGCCCATAGGCTAGTCACTTTGAACAAAGAAATTTTGGAGGAGGTCCAGGACTGGGTGGACAACCCCTTCTATTATAGGATGAGGGAGAAAAATTACTTCAAGATAGTTGAGACCTATTTTATCATTAAGGCTATGGTTTGGGAGACTTTGCATAGTACCAGGAAAGAGTAGGGAAATATTCTATATGTAATTCATATTTTGGAATGTAAACTTAATCTTTTTTTTCCAATGTCAATATGACATTCACTTTAAGGTTTCTCCTTCCCATCAACAACCTAAGCAAGGAGAAGAAGGAGAGGGTGAGCCAAGTCCATTGACTTCAAAACATTTCCAATTGAGGTGGATGTAGTAGAGGAAAGCAATGTCATACTCGAAATTGAACCCATGTCTAAGACACTACAATCACAATCGAGTGAGGATGCGTAGGGTTAACTGGTTTGTGGTAGTTGTTGTCTTTTACTTTTTTCTGCCTTTATGTTTCCAGACTAGTTATAGCTATAGAAACATATTGATCATCTAGTGTTATCTCTCATAGTTAGTTATAAAAATATTCTTTTGAAAATATGGTGGACAAATAGGGGAATAGTATCGCCTAAAATTATTGATACATATGTGAAAACATTGTTATTTTTAGCTGGGGTAGAAATCTGGTTTCCATTTTAGCATATTCCCCAGAGATGGTGTAAATTGTTTTGTACATAATATATAATATATAAAGATCATTGTCATTTAGATTAAAAAATACATATCATATAAATTAAAAAAAAATTATTACTTCATAGTATTATATTTTTCTCTTTTAAAATGATATTTTATACTTCTTAGGAAAACACAGTTTTGTCATTTTGTCTTAGAATTGTAGTATTTATAATACTATAAATGTAGTAGCAAAAACGATAATCACATCTTATTGATGAACCACAATTGAGAAGGAAATCTAAAATAAAAATTCCATATCTTTGAAGATGAACCTTTAAAAACCTGAAATTCAATTAGTGATTGCAAAAAAAGGTTAAAATCAATGATAAAAAATAAATAAAAAATGTACGATTTTCACACATATGGGAAATGATCTTCGAGTTTCTGCAAAATTTAGACAAGATGGAGGATGCAATGAAGTATGAATTGAAACATAAATTAGTCAAAAATGGAATTTTCACACATATGGGAAATGATCTTCGAGTTTCTCTAGAATTTACGACAAGATGGAGTTGAAACATAGATTAGTCAAAAATGGAATTTATGACCATGTTATTAGAACTATAGTACTAATACGACAAGATGGAGTTGAAACATAGATTAGTCAAAAATGGAATTTATGACCATGTTATTAGAACTATAGTACTAATAGAACTCTAATAGATAAAAAAAAATAGAGCCAACCAAATTCAAGAAGTTATAGGAAAAAATAAATAAGTTTAGATGGACACTAACTTTCTTCACATAACCACTTTGTAATTATTTCTTTGCACTTTCTATCCATCCAAAAAGTTTGTTTCCAATGTATATCTTCTCACTTGTACTTAAATTACATAATAAATGTAGTTGTATTTTTCAAAGATACATTTCTAGTTGTTTCAGTATATGATAAATGTAGTTATTTTTTAAAGATACATTTATAATTGTTTCAATATGGTTTTAGTATGATTTATTTTCACTAATATTGTTTTATGAATCTATTAGTTTATTGTATATGGATCTTAGTATTTAGAGGTTTTTACCAATAAAAATATTAGAAATGTTTTTTTATGACTTTTTATAATATACCAGATATAAAAAATATGCAGAATATAAATAAAATGTTAGAAATGGGAGAATAATAGCAATATAACTAGAAAAATCACCATAATAGCACTAAAATGATATAATAATAACAACATAAATAGCACTTTGATTTTGAAAGCAATGTTCACGGACCTCTTCGAGGGGGCAACCTCCAGTCGAGTAGAGCTCTATTACAATAATATCCAAGCTAGGGTTCTCATGCCCTTGACTCTTATTTATACTAAATATGTCTATCAAAAGAAGCATCTAGAGGAAGATCATTCTAGAAGAGGAAGCTTCTATTAGGTCTTCTTACATTCGATTTATTCTATTTTATTGAAAGGCCTTATTAATATTGACCTTTATTACATCCAAATATATTGTTCTACCTATGTGCAGGTTAGGACCCTAACATGTCCGCCCCCTTAAAAACAACCTTGTCCTCAAGGCTTGAGATGTGGAAATTGCTGTAGAATGGTAGCTGGTTCCGAAGTGGCATTTGTTGGAGTTGTATCTTTCCACTGGACTAACACTTCCTTGATGGTTCTTTGACGCAGGCGATGCTCACGCTGGTCCAAAACTGCTTGTGGATGTAGCCAAATGGATCCTTCTTTGTCTAACTCGGGAAGGTTGGTTTGAATTTGGCACTTAGTTTCAATCACCTTCTTTAAGCATGGAACATGAAAAAAAAGATGTAGATTATAATGATTGGGCAAAGCTAACTGATAGGCTACTTGTCCCACATGCTTGAGAACGGTATAAGGACCATAAAATTTGGGCACTAGCTTCTGACAATGCTCGGCCTTGAGAGAATTTTTCTTGTAAGGTTGTAGTCGAAGAAACACCTAATCCCCTTCTGCAAATTGACGTTCAGAGCGACCTTGATCTTCTTGCTGCTTCATGCGATTCTGTGCCATGACCAAATTCTCTTTGAGGGTATGAAGAATAGCCTCTCAAACTGTAAGCGTTTGGTAAACCGCCTAGACCTTCGAGACACCAGGTAAGTATGAGAGAAATGAAGGTGGCTTTTGTCCATGTACTTCTTCAAAAGGAGTCATGCGTGTAGCTGTGTGGTATGAAGTGTTGTACCACCATTCAGCTAGGGGTAACCACTGAGCCCACTGATTTTGTTTTTCTGCGGGAAAAACACCTCAAATATGTTTCCAAACACTTATTGACAACTTCCGTTTGACCATCAGTCTGGGGATGATAAGCTGTGATGAGATGCAATTGGGTGCCTTGTATCTTGAACATTTCTTGCCAAAAATTACTGTTGAAAGTTGGGTCACGATCAGAAACAATAGAATGCGGCATGCCATGAAGCTTGAAGACCTGATCCATGAAAAGTTGAGCCACCGTGGATGTTGTAAATGGGTGTTGAAGAGCACAGAGATGAGCATATTTGGAAAGGCGATCAACAACCACCATGATGACTGATTTATTTCCCAATTTGGGTAATCCTGTAATAAAATCCATAGACATATCCCTCCAAATAGCAGGTGGAATCAGAAGAGGTTGTAGTGTGCCCGAAGATTTGACTATTTCTCCCTTGTTGCGTTGACACACCTCACATTTAGCTACAAAATTACGAATGTCTTGTTTCATGCCATCCCAGAAAAAAGAGCATTTGACCCTGTCATAGGTTTTGGTAAACCCAAAGTGCCCAGCTGTGGGTGTAGCATGAAGCTCAGAAAGTACCGTGGATTTGGATTGTTTACTTAAATACAAATGGCCTTTGTATTGAATCTCATCATGAAGCCAAGAGTACCCTGGGGAAGCTGGAGCATTGGACTGCAATTGTTGGATCAACTGTGAACTTTTGGGATCGTGTAGCCATTCTTGGTAGACGACTTGGAGCCAATCTGGTACAATGAAGGAAAGAGAAAAAAGGGATCTGTCATCTTCATATTTTCAGGAAAGTGCATCCGCAACCACATTGTCTTTGCATTTTTTGTAAATGATCTCATAATCATATCTAAAGAGATTGGTCACCCATTTTTGTTGCTCCAGGGAGGAAATGCATTATTCCAAAAAATACTTGAGGCTTTGATGGTCTGTCTTAATTTGGAAGCATTGCCCCAATAGATAAGGGCACCACAGATCATTGACATGCATAATAGCCAACATTTCCTATTCATAGATTGATTTGCCCAGATTTCTTTCCGACAGTTGCTTGCTGGTAAAGGCCAAAGGTCGACCCTCTTGCATAAGGACAACACCAATTTCTTTCCCTGAAGCATCACATTCCAAGAAAAAGGTCTTTGTGAAATCAGGAAGGGTCAGGACTGGAGTGGTGCACATGGCCATCTTCAAGGTTTGAAAAGCTTGAGTAGTGACTGGATTCCAAGTGAAAGAGTTATTTTTTAAGAGTGAAGTGAGAGATGTTGCAATCTTTCCATAATTCTTAACAAAATTGAGATAATAACCTATTAAGCCTAGAAATCCACGCAAGATTTTGAGAGTCTTTGGGTGAGGCCAGTCTTGCATAGCTTCAATATTTTTAGGATCCACCTTGACATCGTCCTTTCCAACCAGGTGACCCAAGTACTCGACTTCTGAGGCGCCAAAATCACATTTAGATTGTTTCAGAAAAAGTTGGTGCTGAGAGAATAGATGAAGAACTCGATCCACATGGGCAAGATGATTTGTCCAGGTTTTTCTATAGATGAGGATATCATCAAAGAAAACTAAGAAAAAATGACGGAGAAAAGGATAGAAGACATGATTAATGAGACTTTGGAAGGTGGAGGGGGCATTACACAAGACAAAGGGCATGACCAAAAACTCATAGTGGCCCTCATGAGTTCTAAAGGCAGTCTTGGGAATGTTTTCCTCTTTCATATGTATCTGGTGATAGCTAGAATGAAGATCAAGTTTAGTAAAGAACTGGGCGCCACTCAATTCATCTAAAAGGTCATCAATGATAGGAATGGGAAATTTATCTTTAATGGTAAGTTTGTTGAGGGCACAAAAGTCAGGACATATTCTCCAAGAACCTTCTTTCTTCAGGACCATGACCATGGGAGAAGAATAGGGGCCTGTACTAGGGTGGATAATGCCCGTGTTAAGGAGTTCCTGGACCATTTTCTCAATTTCATTTTTTTGGGAAAAGGGGTGACGATATGGACGAATATTGGGAGGAAGGATTCCTGGTACAAGGGGAATGGAATGATCATGAACACCAAAGGAAGGAGGGAGTCCCTGGGGAGTGGAAAAGACCAGTTGATGTTTAGAAAGGATGGATTGGAGGTCTTGCGGCACCGAGGGTGTCTCTATTTCTTATATGGCATGGAGTTGGGCACTAACACCAAAATGACCTTTTTTGAGCAGTGTTTCCATGCGATAGGAACTAATGATCTCAGGTGAACCAATGGTGATTCCTTGGAACTTATATTGTTGGCCCTCCTAGTTGAATTGCATGGTTAATTCCTTAAAATCCATGAGAATGGGACCCAAAGTCCTTAGCCAGTCTGCACCCAACACAATGTCACAACCACCCATTTCGATAGTGAACATATGAGATTTGAGGTGGTATTCACCAATTTGGAGACACACATTTTCACAACGCCCTTCACATTTCATGGAGCCACCATTGGCCATCATGATTTGGAAATTATTGACGACATGGATGTAGCAATGAGTTTCTTGGGAAATGCGGCGATGAATAAAATTATGGGTGCTTCCACTATCAACCAGAATGATGAAATTCCTATGCTTGTTGTAACCGATGAGCTTGAGGGTTTGGGGAGCAGAGAATCCAATGAGAGCATTTAGGGAAATGACCAGTTCTATTTCGGGAGGGTATGAGGGATGTGTTATGTCAGTGGTTTCAGGTGACTCAAACACAAGGGGAGTTTCAACATCCTCTTCCAAAATATCCTTTGAGATGGTCATAAAAAGGTTTTGTTCCTTACATTTGTGGCCCAGAAGATATTTGTCATCACAATTATAACAAAGTCCTTTGAGTTGGTGTTCAGCCATTTCAGCCCTGGTCAATTTTTGGATCTTTAATGGAGTGGAGGGAGTAGTGGGATTTACTGGTTTAGTGCGAGGGATAAAGGAGGGTTTCCGGTTTTGAGAAGATACAACCTGTTGTGCCTCTTTATCTCTTTTAGTAGCCTCCACCCAAATATGAGGCCGAGCCATGAGGACATGGGCCCGAATCTCATCCTCGAGGCCACTAATAAAACACTCTCGGATAAAGGCATCATACATTCCCTATGTCCGAAAATCCAGGCGCTCAAAAGAAGATATAAAGTTTTCCAATATTCCTGATTGTTTCAACTTTGTCAAACAGACCAAATGGTTGGTGTCAGTGTCAAATTGTTCATAAAGCTCTTCCACAAATTGTGTCCAAGCAATATACCTTTGACGAGATTTTTTTCTCCATTGCGACCATTGCCAACGTTATTGATCTAGATGGAGAACACCATACCATAGTTTGGCCAAGTCATCTTTAATGCCATATAAAGAGAAATAATGTTCCATTTGGGTTACCCAAACAGTGGGATCTGAGCCATCAAATTTTGTCACATCCACTCGTGGAAGGCGTAGGTCACGTTGAAAGTGATGGTGTTGAAAGTTAGAGGAATGTTTAGCTTTAGTATCTGAAGGTGGGTCAGATAAAGGGTTATCTGTAGGGATATGCATCTTGGTACAGAGCATCAAAACGACAGATTCAAGCTGGGTAGTCAGGTCTTGTTTGATTTCCTCCATTGAGGACTACATGGTTATATTGATGGCGACAACATTGGCATTGAGTTGTTTCACTTCTTGTTGGGTCTTGGTGAAATTAGATTGCAAGGTATTGAAGCGAGCTTCCAGGTCTTGGCTACGGGTATGGGCCATGATGATGAGGAATCCGAAATGGGGTGGGTGGGGTCAAAAATTTTGCTAAAAAATGATATGTATGAATGTGATAAGGGCGAAGAGATGAATCCAATGGAATAGGTCTCAAATAATGCTGCACAAATTTCCAGACTTTTTTTTTTTTACCACCTGCGGAGTTATACTTTAGTCTGAAGAATACTACAGTGATGAAATGCCCAAATGCTTAACTAGGAAGAAATGTGTAGTGATTTGGAAACCTGAACATAGTTGCGTGGCAATAGATATTGTATGTTTTAATGTTTTTGTTTCCTTCCCCAAGGGTTAGGTATTCAAGGGTTCTACAGACAAGGGTTTGCCCTGTGCTATAGCTCTCTGATATATGTGCGGGGTCCAACAGTAGTACTCAGCCCAATATCCCAGGGCACTAACTAAGGAGGATAGATCGTACCCTTATCCGTACTACTCGACTACCCAGGTACTATAGAGTATCTTCCCAAGTGTTGTTCATGGTGGCACTATAGCAGTCAGGTGGCCGATCGATTTATCCAAAGAGGGCTTAAGGTAATCTAGGACGATCTGTACATAGGTGTTTTCTGATGCGCTACCACTCGAAGGGGTACCAACAAGGGTTACAAGGTTGATCAACAGATGTGCGCTTAAGTACCACTTGTATTTCTTGCGTGTATGAATCCCTCAACCATGGGTTTATGTGTGTAACGACAGATCTTTGTGGCTTAAATACGCCGGAATACGTCTCTACCTTGAAAAAAATTTGACCCATAATTTCTGCCGAGGAAAGTGCTCTGATACCACTTATAATATACCAGATATAAAAAGTATGCAGAACATAAATAAAATGCTAGAAATGGTATAATAACAACAATATAACCAGAACAATCACCACAATAACACTGAAATGATATAAGAACAACAACAGAAATAACACTTTGATTCTTAAAACAATGTTGAAGGGTCTCTTTGAGGGGGAAACCTCCAGTCGAGAAGAGCTCTATTACAATAATATCCAAGCTAGGGTTCTCATACCCTCGACTCTTATTTATACTAAATATGTATATCAAAAGAAACATCTAGAGGAGGATCCTTCTAGAAGCGGAAGCTTCTATTAAGTCTTCTTACATTCGACTTATTCTATTTTGTTGAAAGGCCTTATTAATATTGACCTTTATTACATCCGAATATATTGTTCTACCTATGTGTGGGTTAGAACCTTAACACTTTCTTTCTCGACTTTAATCAAGTTTCGATCAATTTCTAAAAAATGTGATCAAATCATACATGGACAAACATTTATGAATGATTGGTGAAATAATCACACACAATAAATTGGATTCTTACTCTAACTATGATTATGGAATCCGTATGAAAATATGCTATATAATTTCATTAATAATATAGGACATACATCTCATTTGTATGTGTCTTTTCCAACCAAAAGATATTCAATTAAATGTATGGTTGATTTCATGGTTTTTCTATCTATATATATTCCATTGCTAGAGTATACAAATTACTATATTGTGAATCCATTCAAATTTGTTTTACACATATATTTTTAAGTGAAACATTTTGTTTTCTTCACTCTTGTAAGGAACATTAGTCCAGAAAAGCATGGATGGATACTTATAGGAGAAGTACATGATGAAGGTTATTTAAAATATTTGACCTATATAAGCATCAATAGATTTTGAAGGCAAGCTATTGGTCCCGATGGATAACCTATACCTTTTAGGGATGGATAACCTATACCTTTTAAGGATGCACTTTTTGATAAAGGGAAAAATAATTTGGTTGCATATAAATATAGTTTATGAGGAATATGCTTTATATTTATACAAAATTTACTCATTAGATATATACAAAATTTACTCATTAGATATTCCCTAACCTATGGATTAACCTATACCTTTTAAGGATGCATTGTTTGATAAAGGAAAAATACATTGGTTGCATATAAATGTAGTTTATGAGGAATATGCTTTATATTTATACAAAATTTAGTCTATATATATATATATATATACAAAATTTACTCATCATTTATTGAAAAGAAGAATAAATGGGGTGTCCATTTGATTATGAGGAATATGCTTTATATCTCTACAAAATTTACTCATTAGTTGTATACAAAATTTATTCATTAGATATTGAAAAGAATAAATGGGGTGTCCATTTGATTATGAGGAATATGCTTTATATCTCTACAAAATTTATTCATTAGATATATACAAAATTTACTCATTAGATATTGAAAAGAATAAATGGGGTGTCCATTTGATTATGAGAAATATGCTTTATATCTGTATAAAATTTACTCGTTAGATATATACAAAATTTACTCATTAGATATTAAAAAGAATAAATGGGGTGTCCATTTGATTCACACAAGATATAGTAAGTTAACAATTGATTCAAACGAGTTGATATGTATTCTTAATGATGATTTTACTTCTATATGATGAAATAGAAGAATTTAAACATGATCAAGTGTATTAATGAAATAAAAGAATTTAAACGATCAACATCCAAGTGAGAAGAATATTTTGAGATCCAAGTGAGAAGGATATTTTGAGGATGGAAGAGCATTAAGATGGTGTCTCTTACATAAGATGATAACAAATTTAAACAAACAATGCTTTGAATATCTTCCATTTCATGATGTCATAAGTGTTATAATCATGTGTAAGTATTCTAAAATTCCATTCATATATTATGATTTGGACATTGACATGATAATTCATCTAGTAATAATGGACCAAGTCTTACTAGTGTTTTGGACGATCAAATTAACTTGGAGGGCTTTAGGGTTTTGGAGTGGGAGAAACAACAAGATAGGGTCTGATAGTCATAGACACAACGAAGAACAACATGGTTACCAAAGGGGGTAGTAATGGAACCCCCTCATACAAGCAGGTAGTGGTGGATAGGGGAAAAGGCCCATGCGACGATGGTTTCAAGGAACTAGTGACAATTGCATCGGGATTAGGACTAGAAAAGAATCAGGAAAGCAACCAAGAAAAAAAGGATCGCATGGGGGAAGAAGCCAGAGAAACCTAGAATGATGCACAAGAACCAACGAACCACAATGGGGTAGAAGGGCATAACCCGTGTAAACCTAAGACAACACTGATACCCAAGGTGATATTGGAAGATCCACAAATGAAACTCTACCAGGACCATATGAAGATGCATGCACTCATTTTCAAGTTCATGGGTTTGTGGCCCACAGAGAGAACAATGTGCAACTGGATAAAATACCAATGGAAGCCAAGCGGGGAAGTGGAACTTCCCCTGGGGTTGACATTCTTATTCATAGAAGTATTCATTAACTTGGAGGACAAGGATAGAGTCTTTGAGGGGGGGGGGGGCATACTTCCACGCCTCAGTAGGACTGTACATGCGGCCATGGAAGGAAAACTTCACCCCAGAGAAAGAAACCTTTAAGAATGTACCCGTCTGGTTGAGGCTTTACTCTCTGCCGCTAGACTACTAACTACCCTCCACCTTCGAAGTAATAGGGAAAAAACTTGGAAAATATGTGAAGACATTGGAAGCAACCCTAAAAGGGATATATGCCTCCTATGAAAGGATCTGCATAGAGATGGATGTTTCGGGGGAACTCCCAGAAGCCATAAGCCTCGAATTAAGGGATGATGAATGGATACAAAGCACCGACTACAAGAAGATCCCATTCATATGTAGAAGATTCCATGAACATGGACACCTATTTAGAGAATTCCCTCTTAATAAAAAACAAGAAGAGGAAAACACCAAAATACATCAGGATGAGGATGGGTTTATCAAGTCGAACCACAGAAATAGAGAAAACAAGAAACCAAGTAAAGCCTCAACGAGAAGCAATCCAGAAGTCAGGACTTGAATGGAAGGGTGGGAAAAAACCAACAAAGGGGAAGAAGGAGGAAAGGAAAAGGAAAAAGCCAAAGAAGTTAAGGAACAAGCCACAAATGAGAACAAAAATAGTCCAAGCAATAAGATGGAACAGGGGGGTAATGCAACTCCTATGGACGAAGAAACCAGAGATGCAAACACCCCCATGCAGGAGGCAGACAAAGATGCAGAAATGACACCAAGTGAGGTAGGTACGAAAGATAATGATCTCAAAGATATTGTGGAAAGGGAAGGAATTAAGAGAAGCAAGTTAGGAAATTGTTGTAAGAGAGATGCTTCATAGAAGAAGTTTTAGAAGTTTTCTCTCACACACCATGTTGATGTAAGAGATCTCTCCCATACTAGTATGCAAGAGAGATCTCTCCCATACCTAACAACTCTAAGAAATATTTCTCCCACATTGAGATGTACAGGAACTTGATTCTCTTATCCTATGCAAATGAAAAAATAATAGGTGCGTTCATAATTCATTTTTACATGACCCTCGAGAGTACGCAACTCCATAGCTTGTTCATGAAGTGGTTCATTCTAGTCCAAAAACATGCAGAGAGAATATGATACAAGTGATATTGAAAAAAAAGTGTAGCTTAATGTGTAAGGTGAAAAACAATGTCTACCAAGAGTTGAACCATTTAATGATGTAAAATATGGGATATATATATATCGATGCAACATCCAATAGTGTATATCCAACATATACACCATTAAATGATATTTCTCCTACATTGAGATGTACAGGAACTTGATTCTCTTATCCTATGCAAATGAAAAAACGATAGGTGTGTTCATAGTTCATTTTTACATGACCCTCGAGAGTACGCAACTCCATAGCTTGTTCATGAATTGGTTCATTCTGGTCCAAAAACATGCAGAAAGAATATGATACAAGTGATATTGAAAAAAAAGTGTAGCTCAATGTGTAAGGTGAAAAACAATGTATGCCAAGAGTTGAACCATTTAATGATGTAAAATCTGGGATATATATATATATATAT
>JZKD02S2352987.1:250847-262540 GCA_000966675.3 Picea glauca | reverse complement strand
CATATTTTGGAATGTAAATTTAATCTTTTTTTTCCAATGTCAATATGGCATTCACTTTAAGGTTTCTCCTTCCAATCAACAACCTAAGCAAGGAGAAGAAGGAGAGGATGAGCCAGGTCCATTGACTTAAAAAAAATTCCAATTGAGGTGGATGTAGTAGAGGAAAACAAGGTCATACTCGAAACTGAACCCATGTCCGAGACACTACAATCACAATCGAGTGAGGATGCGTAGTGTTAACTGGTTTGTGGTAGCTGTTGTCATTTTCTTTTTTCTGCCTTTATGTTTCCAGACTGGTTATAGTTATAGAAACATATAGATTATCTAGTGTTATCTCTCATAGTTAGTTATAAAAATATTTTTTTGAAAATATGGTGGACAAATAAGGGAATAGTATCGTCTAAAATTATTGATACATATGTGAAAACATTGCTATTTTTAGCCGGGGTAGAAATCTGGTTTCCATTTTGGCATATTCCCCAAAAATGGTGTAAATTGTTTTGTACATAATATATAAAGATCATTATCTTTTAGATTAAAAAATATATATCATATAAATTAAAAGAATTTTATTACTTCATAGTATTATATTTTTCTCTTTTAAAATGATATTTTATACTTCTTAGGAAAACACAGTTTTGTCATTTTGTCTTAGAATTGTAGTATTTATAATACTATAAATGTAGTAGCAAAGACGATAATCACATCTTATTGCTGAACCACAATTGAGAAGGAAATCTAAAATAAAAATTCCCTATCTTTGAAGATGAACCTTTAAAAACCTGAAATTCAATTAGTGATTATAAAAAAGAGGTTAAAATCAATGATACAAAAAAGAAATTATGTACGATTTTCACACATATGGGAAATGATCTTCGAGTTTCTGCAAAATTTATGACAAGATGGAGGATGCAATGAAGTATGAATTGAAACATAAATTACTCAAAAATGGAATTTTCACAGATATGGGAAATGATCTTCGAATTTCTCTAGAATTTATGACAAGATGGAGGATGCAATGAAGTATGAATACTTCATTGAAACATAGATTAGTCAAAATGGAATTTATGACCATGTTAATAGAACTATAGTACTAATATGGGAATTTATGGGAATTTATGACAAGATGGAGGATGCAATGAAGTATGAATACTTCATTGAAACATAGATTAGTCAAAAATGGAATTTATGACCATGTTAATAGAACTATAGTACTAATATAACTCTAATAGATAGAAAAAATAGAGCCAACCAAATTCAGGAAGTTATGTATAAATTCAGGGAGTTATGCATATGAAAAAATAAATAAGTTTAGATGGACACTAACTTTCTTCACATAACCACTTTGTAATTATTTCTTTGCACTTTCTATCCATCCAAAAAGTTTGTTTCCCATGTATATCTTCTTACTTATACTTAAATTACATAATAAATGTAGTTGTATTTTTCAAAGATACATTTCTAATTGTTTCAGTATATGATAAATGTAGTTATTTTTTAAAGATACATTTATAATTGTTTCAATATGGTTTTAGTATGATTTATTTTCACTAATATTGTTTTATGAATTTATTAGTTTATTTCATATGGATCTTAGTATTTAGAGGTTTTTACTAATAAAAATATTGGAAATGTTTTTTTATGACTTTATGTAATATACCAGATATAAAAAGTATGCAAAACAAAAATAAAATGTTAGAAATGGGAGAATAATAGAAATATAACCAGAACAATCACCACAATAGCACTGAAGTGATATAATAATAACAACATAAATAACACTTTGATTCTGAAAGCAATGTTCACGGGCCTCTTTGAGGGTGCAACCTCCAGTCGAGAAGAGCTCTATTACAATAATATCCAAGCTAGGGTTCTCATACCCTCGATTCCTATTTATACTAAATATGTCTATCAAAAGAAGCATCTAGAGGAAGATCATTCTAGAAGCGAAAGCTTCTATTAGGTCTCCTTACATTCGAATTATTCTATTTTATTGAAAGGCCTTATTAATATTGACCTTTATTACATCCAAATATATTGTTCTACCTATGTGCGGGTTAGGACCCTAACATATCCGCCCCCTTAAAAACAAACTTGTTCTCAAGGCTTGAGCTGTTGATGCAGGAGCATCAGACCATGTCATCAAGCGCCAACCAGCCAACACATCAAGCATGCATTCAATGGAAGGAGAGAGGCACAACCCTCTCATTTTTCAAATTTTGAAAATGTAATTAAATGATTGTAAGGCCGAAGAGCCAAGCCGTTCCTTTGAGCAGGTTGTAGTTAGTGTCGCCTTTAATGGATGACATGTTGATGGGGATCTAGATCCAATTCGGATTAGATGGCCCATTCAATGTAATTCATTGTAATTAATGAGAGTTGGTGATGATGGAGGGAAGAGCTCGAGGAGCCCCCTTTTTGTAAAAAGATCCTTTGTATCTATAGAGTTAGTCTATAGAGTCGGTAGAGAAGAGAAGAGAGAATAGGTTGGATAGGAGAGGAGAGTTGAGACTCTGTTGTAGTCCGAGCTCGAACACATTGTAATCAGGCATTCTTGATTAATACAAACAGAGCAATTTTTCCTGCATGTTGTTGTTCATGTGTTAGTGAGTTCATGAATGAATGTCTTTATGTGTTGATGGTATGTTGTAGATGCATGTTAAATTCTGTCTACAAGGATAGATAGATTTTCTTATTTGTTGATTTCTTTGATTTTCAGATTTGGGTTCTTTGTGGTTTCATGCAAGAGTGCATGACAGAGTACTGCGGTCTTTGAAAACTAGTGCAGGAGTGCACTTCTGAATTATGCGGAAACTCTGAGGGTTCTACAGAAACTCTGCCAGGAGGGCATTGAGTGCATGCATAGGGTGCACAGAAGGAGAACTCTACTTCAAGTTCAGAGAGAAGACAGAGCCACTAAGGATTCTGGAGAACTCTGTCAGGTGGGCATTGAGTTGGTGCTAATGTGCACAGAAGGAAATCTTGCTTGAGTTCAGAGAGAAGAGAAGTGTCACAGGGAAGACACTCATAGGGTTACTGAACACCCTGTAGACTCTGCAAGGTGTACATCAAGCAAAAGAATGCCAAGAGGGCGTGAGGCATTTCTTTCTAAGAAATGACCTCGGATCTGAGTTATTCAAAACCTCAAGAGCACCAGGAGTGTGCGAGAGTGGACTTGTTATAAGTCCATAATCTCAGAAGAGAAAGCGCAAGAAGAACGCGCACAGAGGAAACCCTTTGGAGGGTCCAGAGTTTGAGAAGATCAGGAGGGACAATGTCCCTAGAATGCAGGCGAGCTCATCAAAATCAGATCGAGCTCAAAGAGGAAGCAAAGGTCGAGGCCTTTGAAACTTTGAAAATCTTCCAAGAGGAAGGGAGGAAGTGCACGCTCAGGGAGGAGTAACAACTACCGTTGGATCAGCAGTACAGATAACCACTGATCACAAGATCAAGGAAAACTACGTGGAGGATAAACCCGTAAAGGTGGCGTAGTGGAAGAGATAAAAACATACAGTGGAGACACTTCGTGGAAGAAGTGCGAAACGTCGTCAGCCATTAGATGAGAGGTAGCAGGAGCTGCTGAAACCCTTTGGAGTGGGATTTTGGCATTTCGACATTTCGGGGATCGACATTTCGGGAATTCCAATGACAACGAGTCGAGAAACTTTGCATTGAAAACCCCAAAGTCACGAAGCGCAACGTGTCCTTGGAGTAGGGCTGTGGTCCTAGAGGAAGCAACCATTTCAGAGTTCGACATTTTGGCATTTCGGGGTCTGGGAGATCGAAGGACCAAGAACCGTCTGTAGTCAGAATGGAGAAATCGCAAATTCTGAAATCCCGAAAAGTGGACCGTGGTCATGGGTAGATTTTGGCATTTCAGGAATTTGAGAATTCGGACATCGGGGATTGGAAAGACAAAGAACAGGGGGAACGCTTTCATCATGGTTTCCCGAATCACGAAATATGGTAGTGCTTTGTCGTGGACCGCCCTTTTCGACATCCAGGGACCTGGATGTTCGAGAGGCCAGGAGTCAGGAGACATGGATTCCCAACTCGTGATATCGCAAAATCCCGAAAGAATTCAAAAAAATAACACCCCTTTTCGACGTTTCGGCATTTCGGGGTTTGGAAGGTAGAGGAGGCAGTGGTTTGGGTCACTGCATTTGAAACTCCCAGCTACCGAAATCCCGATATAGCTAGGACCGTTGGGTCAAGGGAGAACTTTGTTTTGGGTTCGGTGAGAAAGAGGTGAAGAATCACGCCTGGTGCATGTTTGCGCAGGTGGGGTTTTCGGAAAAGGACCTATGGATCTAATTCGCGGGGTTCCAATTGTTGGTCACTATAATTGCTTAATTGATTCAAACAACCAAGTGATACATAAATTATCAACCCAGGGAAGTCTTTTATTTCAAAGATAACCACGCACTATATATGCTCAATTCCAAAAGCAACTTAGTGTTGTAGTAAAGAAACTTATACTAATCACACTTGCTTAAATAAACTGAAGTTCTGAATTAAATCACAGGAAAGAAACTTCCCTATTGCAGATCTTTAAAGATTAATCTAAGAATCCTGGATTACATTATAATAACACTGGAAATGGGAAAGAACAACTATTCTGCAATCAGAGAACATGACCCTTACTCTCAAACAGACACTTCAGTGCTAACACTCTTTTATGAAAACAGTAAGCAGAAAACAATTAACTCTATCTAATAGAGAACAAGTCTCTCTAGTTCCTTCCCTTCTAAGCAGGAGCCTTAAGCCCTATTTCTGTTTTAGCACACTTGTGGAATTAAAGTTTACAGAGAGCACGATGGTCTGATCCCTCCTTTCTGAGCAGGAACCCTTCACCCAATCCCTGGCTAGCACACTTGCAGAATTAAATGAACTCTACAGAAGACAAGGTGTCATGATTCCTTTCTGTCTGAGCAGGAACCTTCAACCCAATCCCTGGCTAGCACACTTGCAGAATTAAATGAAATCTATAGAAGACAAGGTGTTCTGATTCCTTCCTGTCTGAGCAGGAACCTTTAACCCAATCCCTGGCTAGCACACTTGCAGAATTAAATGAAATCTACAGAAGACAAGGTGTTTTGGCTCCTTCCTGTCTGAGCAGGAACCCTTAACCCAATCCCTGGCTAGCACACTTGCAGAATTAAATGAAATCTACAGAAGACAAGGTGTTCTGATTCCTTCCTGTCTGAGCAGGAACCTTTAACCCAATCCCTGGCTAGCACACTTGCAGAATTAAATGAAATCTACAGAAGACAAGGTGTTCTGATTCCTTCCTGTCTGAGCAGGAACCTTTAACCCAATCCCTGGCTAGCCTCATAAAATAATCACACAAGATTTGCTGATAAAAAGAATTATGAATTTAATTCAATAAACTAAGACAGAGTCAGTAGTGTTTCAGCAAAGCGGAATTCATTAAAATCAGTGTTTCAGCAAAACGAAAGTTAACCAAAATATGAACAGATATTGAACTAACACACTTATAAAACTAACGGGTGAATCTTGTGATGAAGGTGGGCCCTCCCTTCTCACAAGATTCCCCTGAGACGAAAAGATTAGAGACGGATGCTCAAAACAATTTTCTATTCATCTATCAAAATGTCATATTACAGTCTGAGAAAATAAAGTGCGTCCCTCTCTCTGGATCTTTTCAATACATAAAACTTGGATCGCTCGAATGATGATTTCCTCTTCTTTAAAGAGGAAATCCCTTCGATACAATAATTACAATTCATATCTCAGTCCTATCCTTAGTCAGATCTGCTTTCTAAACCAGCATAGGATGTCCTATCTTCACGCAACAGAATGCTATTACAGGAGTTGGATGGGGTATTGTTGTTACAGCTGGTGTAACAGCTTCTTCCCGTTGCTGCTGATGTTGTTTCAGCATCGCAATTCGTGGGTTGTTTCAGCCACGTGAATTGTGCTCTAACTGTGTCAGCTTTCTTGTGTAGGAACGACGGTTAGAGATTTGTTGACCGCTGACTGTAACGGCTTCCTTGTGTTTCAGCATCGTCGGTCCTGGCGGTTTCCTCTGTGTCTCAGCATCTGCAACTCTGGACTGTGTAACAACTCTGTGTCTCGGCATCTGCGACCTTGGATTGTATAGCCACTCTGTGTCTCAGCATCTGCGACCTCGGACTGTATAGCAGCTCCGTGTTTCAACATCAGTTCTGTGTTTCAACAATAGGGATCAAATGCTAATCTACAGTTTTGGACACTTAATGCATTTCTAATCAATGGTCAAGTACGAGAGTAATGTAAAATATTATGCAAAACAGATTAGATGTATAGTAATGAGAAGGGACGTTGTATACCTTTGGGATGATCAGATAAAGTGATAGTATGAGTCTAAATATAGATGATCAAGAGTATAATAATGGCAAAAGGTATAGGCAAAAAGGTACATAGTGTGGTCCTAACATCCCCCCAACTCAAGGTGTTTCATGTCCTCAGGCAACTCACTCTGAATCAGAGTCTTGATACTGACTCTGATCATGTAAGTTACTCAAGCTGTAACTCTGGGAGGTACTGTCCGTTGGCGTTCTGAACCCTTGCACCTGCTGCAATCTTTGCCATGCTGTTGTTTCTGCCTTCTTAGGTAGCTTATATTTGATTTGATACCTTTCTATTGGCAACCAGATGATAGGAAAATAGAACTTGTACCCTATCCAGTTTGCAGCATAACGTCTAACACACTGGATATAGTTGGGTATCCTGGAAATTGCTACTTCTAAGTTGGCAGGACCAAAAGGATTGTGCTGTTGTCTCTTTTCCGTGGATTGCTGCCAAAATAGGTTATTGGCCTGGAGGGCAGGGATCTCTATGGATCTGATGATCTGTTCACAATCCTGGAGCACTTCTGATTGTAACTGTTGAACATGTTCAGTCACCCCTGATTGCTTTAAGAACTCATAATATTGGGAGATAAAGGTAGCTGCCCTCTGTGGTTCTGGTCTAATCCAAAAGAGGCGATTATCTTCATTGTGCTGGGCAGCCAAAAAGTCATCTTGCCAAATAATTTGGTTGAGGAGAAAAGAGGTGAATGCTCGAATTTGAATGTCCCCAACAAGGGGGTTTATGTTTAGCAACCTGTTTTCTAGAATAGCCTCATTATGAAAGTATACCTCACAGAGGAGGTGTTGATCCCTGGTAGAGGCAGCTACAAAAGTTTTAATAAAATCTGTTGATTGTATTATTGCATGGGGCTTACCTTCTAAGATAGATTTGATCTGAAAGAATGTGAGTCTCTCCATCAGGAATAAGGAATAATTGCAGGAGGGCTTCCTTGTGGCCAGGAGCTTCTGCACCAAATCAAAGACCAGGACCAATCTGCCTTTCAATTCTTTGTTCTTTTTCTTAAGCTCACGAGCTTCCTCACGTATCTGCTCTAGAGCTCCCCAGTTGGAGAAAGTGTGATTGATCCAGATTTGTTTGTGCACTTGCAAGTTTTTGGCTTGAGTTTCATCATATTCCTTCTTCCATTTTTGTATTTCTGCCTGCTCATCCCATAGCTGGGAAGTCTAAGTTTCAGCGTGGGAAGTAGTGGGATGAGGTGAAGTTTGAGTAGATTGTTCCCTGGAAGTGGAGAGATGGATCTGATTGGGAGGTGTAAATTCCTCCGTAGGCACTGTCTGTACAGCCTGGTCGAAAAAGGTAGGGGCTTCTTTCGTTGCAATGCAGGGCTCAGTCTTAAGCCTGGGAGGGCCTGCTGGTTCTTGTGTTGCAACAGGTTCAATCTTGAGCTTGCTAGGGCCTGCTGGTTCTTGTGTTGCAGCAGGTTCAGTTTTGAGCTTGCTAGGGCCTGCTGGTTCTTGTGTTGCAGTAGGTTCTTCCTTGAATTCAAAAGGTGAAGGAGTAGGGGCTGCCCCTAGCACTGGAACTTGAATCACCTGATAGCCTGCCTGGTGGTAAACATCGCCACATTGGCAACACATGTATTCTTTACACACGCTCTCTGTGGTCTCCTCTGACAAGGTTGATGTTCGGGCTAAGGTGTACGTATTTAGCTCTTTTTCGTATGCTTCCTTTGCCCTGGCTAATTCTTGCTGATATGCTTCCGACTGAGACTTTAAAAACTCATTTTCTTCCAAGACATCGGTCATTGTTCGTTTGGATTTAGAGATGACTGGTTCTTGTGTTGCAGTCATAGCCTCATGAGCTGGTTCTTGTGGAGTAGCTACAGGAATGGCAGTTGATGCTTGTGTTTCAGCCTCTTGGAGTAAGGAGAGTAGTGTTTCAGCCCCTTCAACTTCTGATTCCTACATTTCACTGTCAATGTGAGTGGCTGGTTCTTATGTTTCAGCCGTAGCATCCGGGGTCTCTAATTCCTGTATATAAATTTCTGTTTCAGTGGCTGGTTCTTGTGTTTCAGCCACTTCATTTGAAACAATTGATGTCTGGGCATCTGGTTCCTGTAACTCCACGTCAATATTAGCGTCTTGTTCTTGTGTTTCAACCACTTTATATGATACAAATGGTGTTTCAGTATCCTGGGCCTTTGATTCCTAAAATTCAATTTCGAAGTCAGTGGCTGGTTCTTGTGTTTCAGCCACTTTATTTGAAACAAATGATGTCTGGGCATCTGGTTCCTGTAACTCCATATCAGTGGCTGGTTCTTTTCTTTCAGCCACTTTATTTGAGACAGATGGTGTTACAGTATCCTGGGCATCTGGTTCTTGTGTTTCAGTGCCCCTGTCTGGAATAGGCAAAGATCCCGGGATGGAGGAGGTTGGAGGTGTATGGGGTGTCAGTCGAATCGGTGGGGGATCTAGGGTAGTGTTCATAAAGGGTGGCCTCATTGAGGCTCTTTTTCGCTTTTTGTGCAAGAAAGGTGGAAAGGGGGCAATCTGTTTTCGTTTTCGTGGAGGTCTTTCATGAATGATAGGGCAGGCAACATTTTCTGGTTCAGAGTCGTCACTGAGAATATGAAGGGCGGGGGTGGATGACTCTGGTAGGATATGTGGTGGATTTGGTGGGGTAGGGGAGTTGACTGGACTGGTTGGTTCTGTTGGTGGGATATTGGGTACTTCGGGGAAGTCTGGGGGGTTTTGCTGTTGTTGCTCCTGGGGAATTTCGGCAGCTAGTTGAGGGTTTATGGGTGGATGGTTTTGCTGTTCAAAACCCCTGTGGATGAGTAATTGAACAAGGTGGTGGTGGGTAAGTGACAGAGTTGGATCTTTTGCCTTTCGACAGTAATGTGCCATATTCTTCAAACAACCCAGCAAATAATAGGGCAAATTGACCCGTCTGTTATGCCTTAAATGAGAAAGAAAAAGGAAGTCGTGCTGATAGACTACCTGATAGAGACCTTCGCAGGTCAGGTAGTGCTTGATGAATCTGGCGACCTCCGGCCATGGTGGTGGCAATGAGCTGAGATGAACACCCCTGCCTTTCAATTCGATTCGTTCCCCAGGCAGGAAGAAGTTCTGCTGAACGCTGCCGATAATATGCTTGCGGCTGAACATACGATTGCTGTCGCTAGGGAGGCCTGAGACTGCTGCTATGTCTTCTTCTGTTACAGATATTCGGATGCCTGCGACGACAGAATGGTTCTCCTGAAGATTTCGGGCGAACTGTAGGACTTGCTGTTCATTATATCCTTGAAGCTTGCGGAAGTAATCAAGCCATCCCGCTTGCTGGAAGATTTGATACGTTGATGGATAGTGTTCGAGCAGCACTGTGGTGGCAGGCTCATTTCGTATGATGGATCCTCCCATGGATACTATCTCAGTAAGTTACATCGTTGAGAGTTTGTGTATTAGCTCTCCACAGAGTGAGTTTTCCGAGCGACTTATGCAGGAATAGTGGTTAAATGTGCGAAAAGGTGGTGAAATGGGGATGGCGGCGGTGAAATCGGGTGAAATGATGGTATCGTGGATTTGATGTGTACTTCCCCTCCTGTCAAGTGAGATTAGTAATAATTGCACTTGAATGGTCATAATGGCTAAAAATCTTTCTCATTAACTATCGCCTAACTGAATTACATAATAATTACGTACCTCACCTTACCGTTTGATTCGTTCTGCAAACAAAATATTATGCCTGTCCTTGGTAGTCTGGTCATGGCGGAGACTTTTGATCTAAATAGAAGGAGGAACTATAATCTGAGGGCGTAAAATCTTGTTGACAGCTGATGTTGAAGAACTGGTGTTTCAGCGACAGAGAAGAACAAAACAATTGCGAGATGAAGTATTGTTGGGCAATGGTGTTTCAACATCAGAAGAAAGTCAAAAAGTGTTGAACGGTGGTGTTTCAGCATCGGAAGAAATGAT
The DNA here is from genome assembly GCA_000966675.3 of Picea glauca. NCBI lineage: Eukaryota > Viridiplantae > Streptophyta > Pinopsida > Pinales > Pinaceae > Picea > Picea glauca. The sequence continues at coordinate 252,251 of JZKD02S2352987.1, read as the reverse complement.
GAAAGTGTTGAACAATGGTGTTTCAGCATCGGAAAAATGATGAAGGGTTGCTAACAGAAAAAGAAAAGGCGAAACAATAGTTGGACGGTGTTGTTTCATCGATGAAGGATGGTGAGGAGATGGCGGACTGTAGTGTTTTGGGAATGGGAAGAATGAAAAGTTTTGAACAGTGGTGTTTCAACATCGGGGAAAAAAAATGACAGTGCTGAACAGTGGTGTTTTAGCATCGTGAAAAATGATGAAGGGTTGCTGATAGAAAAAGAAAAGGCGAAACAATAGCTGGACGGTGTTGTTTCGTCGATGAAGGATGGTGAGGAGATGGCGGACTGTAGTGTTTTGGGAATGGGAAGAATGAAAAGTGCTGAACAGTGGTGTTTCAGCATCGGGGAAAAAAAATGACAGTGCTGAACAGTGGTGTTTCAGCATCGTGAAAAATGATGAAGGGTTGCTGACAGAAAAAGAAAAGGCGAAACAATAGCTGGATGGTGTTGTTTCGTCGATGAAGGATGGTGAGGAGATGGAAAACTGTAGTGTTTTGGGAATGGGAAGAATGAAAAGTGCTGAATAGTGGTGTTTCAGCATCGGGGAAAAAATGACAGTGCTGAACAGTGGTGTTTTAGCATCGTGAAAGTCAACAGTGCTGAACAGTGGTGTTTCAGCATTGTGAAAGCTTGTCTCTTTAAAGTAGGATCGTCCTCTCCAAGTGGTTGTGCTTCGATCGGGGGTCTGCAAAAATCAACTGTAGCATGGTATTCCTTGACAGGGAGTATTAGTAAACAAAATCTAATCTAATCTAATACTAACGAAAAATTGATTTAAAAGAATTAATTGTTATTAGGGGTAGAAACCCCCTCAACGAAGAGCAAATGAACGTCTTCCATGCATGTGGCCTTAAAATATTCTTTAGAAATAGGTTGCTGGTACAAACAGAGCCGATGACCATTTACAAGTAACAGAGTTCTGGAGTCATCGATTGTGAGGAGCCTTACTGTTCCATTGGGGAAAACTGTGTCTATTTCGTAAGGGCCAAGCCATCTTGTACGCAGTTTTCCTTGAAATTCTTTAAACCGGGAATCATACAGTAGGGCCCAATTACCTTTTTGGAACTGCTTGTTCTTGATAGTTTTGTCATGCCATTGTGATCTTTGATGTTGAATTATGGTTGTTTGCTGAATGGCATCTAGTCTTTTCTCCTCTAGTTCGTTAAGCTGCTGCAACCTGGCTGTCTGTGTATCAGTTAGATCAAGGTTGACAGCTAGAGTAGTCCTTAAGGTTTTTATCTCAAATTTCACAGGAAAAACAACACTCTTTCCATAGACTAACTCATAGGGAGAGAATCCTGTAGTATTTCTCCAGGTAGTTCTGTAGGCCCATAGTGCTTCAAGGAGCCTGTAGGACCAATCC
>JZKD02S2352987.1:214818-246620 GCA_000966675.3 Picea glauca | reverse complement strand
CTTCCCCGGCAACGGCGCCAAAATGTTGGTCACTATAATTGCTTAATTGATTTAAACAACCAAGTGATACATAAATTATCAACCCAGGGAAGTATTTTATTTCAAAGATAACCACACACTATATATGCTCAATTCCAAAAGAAACTTAGTGTTGTAGTAAAGAAACTTATACTAATCACACTTGCTTAAATAAACTGAAGTTCTGAATTAAATCACAGGAAACCAACTTCCCTATTGCAGATCTTTAAAGATTAATCTAAGAATCCTGGATTACATTATAATAACACTGGCAATGGGAAAGAACAACTATCCTGCAATCAGAGAACAGGACCCTTACTCTCAAACAGAGACTTCAGTGCTAACACTCTTTTATGAAAACAGTAAGCAAAAAACAATTAACTCTATCTAACAGAGAACAAGGCTGTCTAGTTCCTTCCCTTCTAAGCAGGAGCCTTAAGCCCTATTTCTGTTTTAGCACACTTGTGGAATTAAAGTCTATAGAGAGCAGGATGGTCTGATCCCTTCCTTTCTGAGCAGAAACCCTTCACCCAATCCCTGACTAGCACACTTGTAGAATTAAATGAAATCTACAGAAGACAAGATGTCCTGATTCCTTCCTCTCTGAGCAGGAACCTTTAACCCAATCCCTGGCTAGCACACTTGCAGAATTAAATGAAATCTACAGAAGACAAGGTGTTCTGATTCCTTCCTATCTGAGCATGAACCTTTAACCCAATCCCTGGCTAGCACACTTGCAGAATTAAATGAAATCTACAGAAGACAAGGTGTTTTGGCTCCTTCCTGTCTGAGCAGGAACCCTTAACCCAATCCTTGGCTAACACACTTGCAGAATTAAATGAAATCTACAGAAGACAAGGTGTTATGATTCCTTCCTGTCTGAGCAGGAACCTTTAACCCAATCCCTAGCTAGCCTCATAAAATCATCACACAAGATTTGCTGATAAAAAGAATTATGAATTTCATTCAATAAACTAAGACAGAGTGAGTAGTGTTTCAGCAAAGCGGAATTCATTAATAACAGTGTTTCAACAAAACGAAAGTTAACCAAAATATGAACAAAGATTGAACTAACACACTTCTAAAACTAACGGGTGAATCTTGTGATAAAGGTGGGCCCTCCCTTCTCACAAGATTCCCCTGAGACGAAAATCTTAGAGACGGATGCTCAAAACAATTTTCTATTCATCTGTCAAAATGTCATATTACAGTCTGAGAAAATAAAGTGCGTCCCTCTCTCTGGAGCTTTTCAATACATAAAACTTGGATCCCTCGAATGATGATTTCCTCTTATTTAAAGAGGAAATCCCTTCGATACAATAATTACAATGCATATCTCAGTCCTATCCTTAGTCGGATCTACTTTCTAAACCAACATAGGATTTCCTATCTTCACGCAACAAAATGCTATTACAGGAGCTGGATGGGGTATTGCTGTTACAGCTGGTGTAACAGCTTCTTCTCGTTGTTGCTGATGCTATTTCATCATCGCAATTCGCGGGTTGTTTCAACCACGTGAATTGTGCTCTGACTATGTCGGATTTCTTGTGTAGGAACGACGGTTAGAGCTTTGTTGACCGCTGACTGTAACGGCTTCCTTGTGTTTCAGCATCGTTAGTCCTGGCGGTTAGATGTATGTTAAATTCCGTCTGCAGGGATAGATAGATTTTCCTATATGTTGAGTTCTTTGATTTTCAGGTTTGGGTTCTTTGTGGTTTCATGCAAGAGTGCATGACAGAGTACTGCGGTCTCTGAAAACCAGTGCAAGAGTGCACTTATGAATTCTGTGGAATTTCAGACAAGGCCGTGCCAGGAGGGTGCACTAGATGAAGTCATTAACTCAAGGAAGAAACCTCAAGGTTGTTGAACACCTTGGAGGTAAGACTGTGCAGAGGAAGACACAGAGATAATAGAATCATTGAGGGTTCTGCAAAAACTCTTCTAGGAGGGAATTGAGCGCGTGCATAGGGTGCACAGATGGAGAACTTTACTTCAAGTTCATAGAGAAGACAGAGCCACTAAGGATTCTAGAGAAATCTTCCAGGTGGGCATTGATTTGGTGCTAATGTGCACAAAAGGAACTCTTTCTTGAGTTTAGAGAGAAGAGAAGTGTCACAGGGAAGAAACTCACAGGGTTACTGAACACCCTGTAGACTCTGCAAGGTGTGCATCAAGCAGAAGAACACCAAGAGGGTGTGAGGCATTTCTTTCCAAGAAACGACTTCAGATCTGAGTTATTCAAAACCTTAGGAGCACCAGGAGTGTGGGAGAGTGGACTTGTTCTAAGTCCATAAGCTCAGAAGAGAAAGCGCAAGAAGAATGTGCACAGAGGAAACCCTTTGGAGGGTCCAGAGTTTGAGAAGCTCAGGAGGGACAATGTCCCTATAATGCAGGTGAGCTCATCAAAATCAGATCAATCTCAAAGAGGAAGTAAAGGCCGAGGCCTTTGAAACTTTGAAAATATTCAAAGAGGAAGGGAGGAAGCACACACTCAGGGAGGAGTAACAACTACCGTTGGATCAGTGGCACAGATAACCGTTGATCACAAGAGCAGGGAAAACTACGCGGAGGATAAACCTGTAAAGGTGGCGTAGTGGAAGAGCTGAAAACGGATGGTGGAGACACTTCATGGAAGAAGTGAAGAATGTCGTGAGTCATTGGATGAGAAGCAACAAGAGCCTTTGAAACCCTTTGGGGTGGGATTTCGACATTTCGTCATTTCGGGGATCGACATTTCGGGAATTCCAATGACAATCAGTAGGGACACTTTGCATTGAAAACCCTGAAGTCGCGAAACACGACGTGTCCTTGGAGTAGGGCTGTGGTCCCAGAGGAAGCATCCATTTCGGAGTTCGACATTTTGGCATTTTGGGGTCCGCGAGATCGAAGGACCAAGAACCGTCTGCAGCCGGAATCGCGAAATCGCGAATTTCAAAATCCTGAAAAGTGGACCGTGGTCATGGGTAGATTTCGGCATTTCGGGAATTCAAGAATTTGGATACCGGGGATTGGAAAGAAAGAGAACAGGGGGAATGATTTCATCGCGGTTTCTCGAATCACAAAATACGGTAGCGGTTTGTCGTGGACCGCCCTTTTCGACATCCTGGGACTCAGATGTTCGAGAGGCCAGGAGTCGGGAGACGTGGAGTCACGACTCGCGATATCGCAAAATCCTGAAAACATTCGGAAGAATAGCACCCATTTTTGGTGTTTCAACATTTCGGGGTTCAGAAGGTAGAGGAGGCAGTGGTTTGGGTCACTGCATTTCAAACTCCCGGCTACCAAAATCCTGATACAGCCAGGACCGTTAGGTCGAGGGAGAACTCTATTTTGGGTTCGGTGAGAAAGAGGTGAAGACTCACGCCTGGTGCATATTTGTGTAGGTGGGGTTTTCGAAAAAGGACCTATGGATCGAATTCGCGGGGTTTAGATGAGGGCCCAAAAGAACTAATTCGGTTCTGTGGATTCAAAGAAGAACGATCCTGTGTGGATCTTGGCCCTAGGGTTGGGGGTCTGCTTCAGTTGTGGAAATTGCTGCAGAATGGTAGCTGGTTCCGAAGTGGCATTTGCTGGAGTTGTAACTTTCCACTGAAATAACACTTCCTTGATGGTTCGTTGATATAGGTGATGCTCACGCTAGTCCAAAATTGCTTGTGGTTGTAGCCAAATGGATCCTTCTTCGTCTAACTTGGGAAGGTTGGTTTGAATTTGGCACTTAGTTCTAATCACCTTCTTTAATCATAAAACATGAAAAAAAAGATGTAGATTAGAATGATTGGGAAAAGATAACTGATAGGCCACCTGTCCCACATGCTTGAGAACGGTATAAGGACCATAAAATTTGGGCGCTAGCTTCTGACAATGCTCGGCCTTGAGGAAATTTTTCTTGTAAGGTTGCAGTCAAAGAAACACCTGATCCCCTTCTGCAAATTGACATTCAGAGAGACCTTGATCTGTTTTTTTCTTCATGCGATTCTGTGCCATGAACAAATTCTCTTTCAAGTTATGGAGAATAGCCTCTCGAACTGTAAGCGTTTGGTCAACTGCCTAGACCTTCAAGACACTGGGTAAGTATGAGATAAATGAAGGTGGATTTTGTCCATATACCGCTTCAAAAGGAGTCATGCGTGTAGCTGTGTGGTATGAAGTGTTGTACCACCATTCAACTAGGGGTAACCATTGAGCCCACTGATTTTGTTTTTTTGAGGCAAAGCACCTCAAATATGTTTCCAAACACTTATTGACAACTTCTGTTTGACCATTAGTTTGGGGATGATAAGTTGTGCTGAGATGCAATTGGGTGCCCTATAGCTTGAACAGTTCTTGCCAAAAATTACTAGTGAAAGTTGGGTCACGATCAGAAACAATAGAATGCGGCATGCCATGAAGCTTGAAGACCTGATCCATGAAAATTTGAGCCACCGTGGATGTTGTAATTGGGTGTTGAAGAGAACATAAATGAGCATACTTGGAAAGGCGATCAACAACCACCATGATGAATGATTTATTTCCCGATTTGGGTAATCCTGTAATAAAATCCATAGACATATCCCTCCAAATAGCAGGTGGAATCGGAAGAAGTTGTAGTGTGCCCGAAGATTTGACTATTTCTCCCTTGTTGCGTTGACACACCTCACATTCAGCTACAAAATTACGAATGTCTTGTTTCATGCCATCCTGGAAAAAAGAGCGTTTGACCCTGTCATAGGTTTTGGTAAACCCAGAGTGCCACGTTGTGGGTGTAGCATGAAGCTCAGAAAGTACCGTGGATTTAAGTTTGGATTGTTTACTTAAATACAAATGACCTTTGTATCAAATATCATCATGGAGCCAAGAGTACCCTAGGGAAGCTGGAGCATTGGACTGCAATTGTTGGATCAACTGTAAACTTTTGGGATCATGTAGCCATTCTTGGCAGATGACTTGGAGCCAATCTGGTACAATGAAGGAAAGAGAAAAAAGGGATCCGTCATCTTCATATTTTCGGGAAAGTGCATCTGCAACCACATTGTCTTTTCCTTTTTTGTAAATTATCTCATAATCATATCCAAAGAGCTTGATCACCCATTTTTGTTTCTCCATTGAGGAAATGTGTTGTTCCAGAAAATACTTGAGGTTTTGATGGTCTGTCTTAATTTGGAAGCGTTGCCCCAATAGATAAGGGTGCCACAGATCAACGACATGCAGAATAGACAAAATTTCCTATTCATAGATTGATTTTTCCAGATTTCTTTCTGACAGTTTCTTGCTGGTAAAGGCCAAAGGATGACCCTATTGCATAAGGACATCACCAATTCCTTTCCCTGAAGCATCACATTCCAAGACAAAGGTCTTTGTGAAATCAGGAAGAGCCAGGAATGGAGTGGTGCACATGGCCATCTTCAAGGTTTGAAAATCTTGAGCAGTGACTGGAGTCCAAGTGAAAGAGTTCTTTTTTAAGAGTGAAGTGAGAGATGTCGCAATCTTTCCATAATTCTCAACAAACTTGCGATAATAACTTGTTAAGCCATGAAATCCATGCAAGCTTTTGAGAGTCTTTGGGTGAGGCCAGTCTTGCATAGCTTCAATATTTTTAGGATCCACTCTGACGTCATCCTTGCCAACTAGATGACCCAAGTACTCGACTTCTAAGGCGCCAAAATCACATTTAGATTGTTTCAGGAAAAGTTGGTGCTGAGAGAGTAGATGAAGAACTCGATCCACATGGGCAAGATGGTCTGTCCAGTTTTTTTTATAAATGAGGATATTATCAAATAAAAGTAAGACAAAATGACGGAGAAAAGGATGAAATACATGATTCATGAGGCTTTGGAAGGTGAAGGGGGCATTACACAAGCCAAAGGGCATGACCAAAAACTCATAGTGGACCTCATGATTTCTAAAGGTAGTCTTGGGAATGTTTGCCTCTTTCATACGTATCTGGTGATAGCCAGAATGAAGATCAAGTTTAGTAAAGAACTGGGTGCCACTCAATTCATCTAAGAGGTCATCAATGATAGGAATGGGAAATTTGTCTTTAATGGTAAGTTTGTTGAGGGCACGAAAGTCAGGACACATTCTCCAAGAACCTTCTTTCTTCAGGACCATGACCACATAAGAAGAATAAGGGCTTGTACTAGGGCAGATAACACCTGCGTTAAGTAGTTCCTGGACCATTTTCTCAATTTCATTTTTTTGGGAAAAGGGGTGATGATATGGACGAATATTGGGAGGAAGGCTTCCTGGTACAAGGGGAATGGAATCATCATGAACACCATAGGAAGGAGGGAGTCCCTGGGGAGTGGGAAAGACTAGTTGATGTTTAGAAAGGATGGATTGGAGGTCTTGCGGCACCGAGGGTGTCTCCGTTGCTTGTATGGCATGGAGTTGGGCACTAACACCAGAATGAAATTTTTTGAGCAGCGTTTCCATGCGATGGGAACTAATGATCTCAGGTGAGCCAATGGTGATTCATTGGAACTTATATTGTTAGGCCTCCTGGTCGAATTGCATGGTTAATTCCTTACAATCCATGAGAATGGGACCCAAAGTCCTTAGCCAGTTTGCACCCAATACAATGTCACAACTGCCCATGTCGATAGAAAACATATGAGATTTGAGGTGGTAGTCACCAATTTGGAGACACACATTTTCACAATGCCCTCCACATTTCATGGAGACACCATTGGCAATCATGATTTGGAAATTATTGACGTCATGGATGTAGCAATGAGTTTCTTGGGAAATGCGGCGATGAATAAAATTATGGGTGCTTCCACTATCAACTAGAATGATGACTTTCCTATGCTTGATGTAACCAATGAGCTTGAGGGTTTGGGGAGTAGAGAATCCAGTGAGAGCATTTAGGGAAATGACCAGTTCTATTTTGGGAGGGTCTGAGGGATGGGTTATGTCAGTGGTTTCAGGTGACTCAGACACAAGGGGAGTTTCAACATCTTCTTCCGAAATATCCTCTGAGATGGACATAAAATGATTTTTTTCCTTACACTTGTGGCCCGGGAAATATTTGTCATCACAATTATAACAAAGGCCTTTGAGTTGACATTCATCCATTTCAGCCCTGGTCAATTTTTTGATCTTTAGTGGAGCGGAGGGAGTAGTGGGATTTACTGGTTTAGTGTAAGGGATAAAGGAGGGTTTCCGGTTTTGAGAAGATACAACCTGTTGTGCCTCTTTATCTCTTTTAGTAGCCTCCACCCAACTCTGAGGCCGAGCCATGAGGACATGGGCCTGAATCTCATCCTTGAGGCCACTAATAAAACACTCTCGAAAAAAGGCATCAGACATGCCCTATGTCCGAAAATACAGGTGCTCAAAAGAAGCTATAAAGTCTTCCACTGTTCCTGATTGTTTCAACTTTGTCAAATGGACCAAATGGTTTGTGTCAATGTCAAATTGATCATAAAGCTCTGCCACAAATTGTGTCCAAGCAATATACCCTTGACGAGATTTTTTTCTCCATTGCCACCATTGCCAACGTTCTTGATCCAGATGGAGAATACCATACCAGAGTCTGGCCAAGTCATCTTTAATTCCATATAAAGAGAAATAATGTTCCATTTGGGTTACCCAACCAGTGGGATCCGAGCCATTAAATTTGGTCACATCCACCCGTGGAAGGCATAGGTCACGTTGAAAGTGATGGTGTTGAAAGTTAGAGGAATGTTCAACTTTAGTATCTGAAGGTGGGTCAGATAAAGGGTTATTTGTAGGGCTATGCATCTTGGTACAGAGCATCGAAACGACAGATTCAAGATGGGTAGTCAGGTCTTGTTTGATTTCCTCCATTGAGGACTGCATGGTTGTATTGATGGTGACAACATTGGCATTGAGTTGTTTCAGTTCTTGTTGGGTCTCGGTGAAATTAGATTGCAAGGTATTGAAGCGAGCTTCTAGGTCTTGGCTACGGGTATGGGCCATGATGATGAGGAAACCGAAATGCGACGGGTGGGGTAAATTTTTTTTCTAAAAAATGATATGTATGAATGTGATAAGGGCGAAGAGATGAATCCAATGGAATAGGTCTCAAATAATGGTGCAACAATTTTCAGACTTTTTTTTATTTTATTTTTTTACACATGTGGAGTAATACTCTGGTCTGAAGAATACTGCAGTGATGAAATGCCTAAATGCTTAACTAGGAAGAAATGTGTAGTGATTTGGAAACTCGAACATAGTTGCACGACAATAGATCTTGTCTGTTTAATGTTTTTGTTTCCGTCCCCAAGGGTTAGGTATTCAAGGGCTCTACAGACAAGGGTTTGCCCTGTGCTATAGCTCTCTGATATACGTGCGGGGTCCAACAATAGTACTCGACCCAATATATCGGGGCACTAACTAAGGAGGATAGATCGTACCCTTATCCATACTACCCGACTACCCAGGTACTATAGAGTATCTTCCCGAGTGTTGTTCGCGGTGGCACTATAGCAGCTAGGCGGCCAATCAGTTTATCTAAAGAGGGCTTCAGGTAATCTAGGCCGATCTGTACACAGGTGTTGTCTGATGCGCTACCACTCGAAGGGGTACCAACAGGGGTTACAAAGGTGACCAACATATGTGCGCTTAAGTACCACTTGTATTTCCTGCGTGTATGAATCCCTCAACTGCGGGTTTATGTGCGTAACAATAGATCTCTGTGGCTTAAATACGCCAGAATATGTCTCTACCCTGAAAAAATTTGACCCACAATTTCTGCTGAGGAAAGTGCTCTGATACCACTTGTAATATACCAGATATAAAAAGTATGCAGAACATAAATAAAATGCTAGAAATGGCAGAATAACAACAATATAACCAGAACAATCACCACAATAACACTTAAATGATATAAGAATAACAACATAAATAATACTTTGATTTTGAAAGCAATGTTCACGGGTCTCTTTGAGGGGGAAACCTCCAGTCGAGCAAAGCTCTATTACAATAATATTCAAGCTAGGGTTCTCATACCCTCGACTCCTATTTATACTAAATATGTCTATCAAAAGAAACATTTAGAGGAAGATCCTTCTAAAAGCGGAAGCTTCTATTAGGTCTTCTTACATTCGACTTATTCTATTTTATTGAAAAGCCTTATTAATATTGACCTTTATTACATCCGAATATATTGTTCTACCTATGTGCGGGTTAGAAACCTAACACTTTCTTTCTCGACTTTAATCAAGTTTCAATCAATTTCTAAAAAATGTGATCGAATCATACACAGACAAACATTTATGAATGATTGGTGAAATAATCACATACAATAAATTGGATTCTTACTCTAACTATGATTATGGAATCCGTATGAAAATATGTTATATAATTTTATTAATAATATAGGGCATACATCTCATTTGTATGTGTCTTTTCCAACCAAAAGATATTCAATTGAATGTATGGTTGATTTCATGGTTTTTCCATCTATATATATTCCATTGCTAGAGTATACAAATTACTATATTGTGAATCCATTCAAATTTGTTTCACATATATTTTTAAGTGAAACATTTTTTTTTCTTCACCCTTGCAAGGAACATTAGTACACAAAAGCATGGATGGATACTTATAGGAAAAGTACATGATGACGGTTATTTAAAATATTTCACCTACATAAGCATCAATAGATTTTGGAGGCAAGCTATTGGTCTCGATGGATTTAGGGATGGATAACCTATACCTTTTAAGGATGCACTTTTTGATAAAGGAAAAATAATTTGGTTGCATATAAATATAGTTTATGAGGAATATGCTTTATATTTATATAAAAAATAATTTGGTTACATATAAATATAGTTTATGAGGAATATGCATTATATTTATACAAAATTTACTCATTAGATATATACAAATTTTACTCATTAGATATTCCCTAACCTATACCTTTTACGGATGCGTTGTTTGATAAAGGAAAAATACATTGGTTGTATATAAATATAGTTTATGAGGAATATGCTTTATATTTATTTATAAAAAAAATCGTCATTATATATATACAAAATTTACTCATTACATATTGAAAAGAATAAATGGGGTGTCCATTTGATTATGAGGAATATGCTTTATATCTCTACAAAATTTACTATTAGATATATACAAAATTTACTCATTAGATATTGAAAAGAATAAATGTGGTGTCCATTTGATTATGAGAAATATGCTTTATATCTGTAAAAAATATTTACTCATTAGATATATACAAAATTTATTCATTAGATATTGAAAAGAATAAATGGGGTGTCCATTTGATTCACACAAGACATAATAAGTTAACAATGGATTCAAACAAGTTGATATGTATTCTTAATAATGTTTTTACTTCTATATGATGAAATAGAAGAATTTAAACACGATCAAGTGTATTAATGAAATAAAAGAATTTAAACGATCAACATCCAAGTGAGAAGAATATTTTGAGATCCAAGTGAGAAGGATATTTTGAGTATGGAAGAGCATTAAGATGGTGTCTCTTACATAAGATCATAACAAATTTAAACAAACAATGCTTTGAATATCTTCCATTTCATGATGTCATAAGTGTTATAATCATGTGTAAGTATTCTAAAATTCCATTCATATATTATGATTTGGACATTGACATGATAATTCATTTAGTAATAATGGACCAAGTCTTACTAGTGTTTTGGATGATCAAATTAACTTGGAGGGATTTAGGGTTTTGGAGAGGGAGAAACAACAAGTTAGGGTTTGATAGTCATAGACACAGTGGAGCACAACATGGTTACCAAAGGGGGCGGTAATGGAACCCCCTCATACAAGCAGGTAGTGGTGGATAGGAGAAAAGGCACATGTGACGACGGTTTCAAGGAACCAGTGACGAGTGCATCGGGATCAGGACCAGAAAAGAATCAGGAAAGCAACCAAGAAAAAAAGGATCGCATGGGGGAAGAAGCCAGAGAAACCTAGAATGATGCACAAGAACCAACAAACCACAATGGGGTAGAAGGGTGCAACCCATGTAAACCTAAGAAAACACTGATACCCAAGGTGATATTGGAAGATCCACAAACGAAACTCTACCGAGACCAGATGAAGACGCATGCACTCATTTGCAAGTTCATGGGTTTGTGGCCCATAGAGAGAACATTGCGCAACTGGATAAAATACCAATGGAAGCCAAGCGGGGAAGTTGAAATTCACCTAGGGTTGAAATGCTTATTCATAGCAGTATTCATGAACTTGGAGGACAGGGATAGCATCTTTCAGGGGGGGGGCATACTTCCACACCTCAGTAGGACTGTACATGCGACCATGGAAGGAAAACTTCACCCTAGAGAAAGAAACCTTTAAGAATGTACCCATTTGGCTGAGGCTTTACTCTCCGCCTTCGAAGCAATAGGGAACAAACTTGGAAAATATGTGAAGACATTGGAAGCAACCCTAAAAGGGAGATATACCTCCTATGAAAGGATCTGCATAGAGATGGATGTTTCGGGGGAACTCCCAGAAGCCATAAGCCTCGAATTCAGGGATGATGAATGGATACAAAGCATTGACTATGAGAAGATCCCATTCATATGTAGAAGATTCCATGAACATGGACACCTATTCAGAGAATTCCCTCTCAATAAAAAACAAGAAGAGGAAAACACCAAAATACAACAGGATGAGGATGGGTTTATCAAGCTGAACCACATAAACAGAGAAAACAAAAACCAAGTAAAGCCTCAACGGGAAGCAATCCAGAAGCCAAGACTCAAACGAAAGGGCGGGAAAAAACCAACAAAGCAGAAGAAGGAGGAAAGGAAAAGGAAAAAGCCAAAGAAGCTAAGGAACAAGCCACAAATGAGAAAAAAAATAGTCCAAGCAATAAGATGGAACCGGAGGGTAACACAACTCCTATGGACGAAGAAACCAGAGATGCCAACACCCCCATGCAGGAGGCAGACAGAGATGTGGAAATGACACCAAGTGAGGTAGGTATGAAAGATCATGATCTTAGAGATATTGTGGAAAGGGAAGGAATAGATCTATTGAACATACTGGAGAAATGGAAAAGGCAGAGTGTAGACAATGTACCAGTGGAGAAACTAGATCATATCCAATACCTATTCCTCCTATGGGGGGAAGAAAAATCAAGAGGGATCAAGCGCACACACGGGAGTATAGGACACCTAGGAATCAAAGCAGGTGAGGGACAACCCTATCTCTCACCCAAGCAGACGAGAATGAATAAAGGTAGGAAATCAAATAGTGTATCCCTACAGGAACTAGGAGCTTTGCTGACAAACTCAGGTAAGATAAAAAATCTCTTTCCCAACTCCCCCCCACATGTTTAAATGAAGATTATAACATGGAATATTAGAGGCCTAAACAACCCAAAAAAGAAAATAATTCTTAAAAACAGACTGAGGAAGGAACAACCGGACCTCTGTTTCATCCAAGAGACAAAACGTACTATAGAAAGAATGGAAACAGTCAACAAAAAACAATGGAGCAAGTACAAGACATTGGTTGTCGAAGGACAACAGACGACAGGCGGTATTCTCACTTTGTGGAACCCACAAGTTATGAATCTACTAGCATCCAAAGTCACCAGACAAACACTTTTGGTTAACATGAAATTCATAGGTAACACAGAGGTGATTCTATGCACTAATGTGTATGGTCCCCAGATGTTGGAAGAACAGAGAAGAATGCTCCTAGACCTAGAAAACCTAAAAGCCCATTCTCGCAACCTCCACTGGATCCTAGTTGGGGACTTCAACATCATCACGAAACTTGTGGAAAAAAAAGGAGGCACAAGGAGATTGGATATAGATGTGAAAGACTTTTCATCTTTCATTGACACAATGGAGATGGTAGACATCAAAACCAGTAATGGCCAGTTCACATGGAACAAAAAATGGATAAATAAACATCAGATAGCGACGAGGCTAGACATATTCTTGGTGTCAGAGTCCATCATTCTACATGGTTTAACTTTAGAATGCAACATCCTTCCCTAGGGGGGTTTAGACAACTGGCCAGTCCAATTGGAAGCAAAGTTCCAAACCACACTGAGGAATAGACCCTTCAGATTCGAGAAATTTTGGATTGAACATCCCACTTTCAAGGAGAACATCAACCAATGGTGGTGGGAGAAACAACCAAAGCAATGGACAAGGATGTTTAATATTTATAAGAAGCTTAGGTACATCAAACATAAACTCAAGGAGTGGAACAAGGAAATCTTTGGAAACATAAACCAAGAAAAAACAAATATTGAAGACAAAATGAGGAAACTCCAGGAAATATGCATAGACGAGGGTTATACAGAGGATAGGAAAAAGGAAGAGATCCAAATGACCCAGTATTGGGAAGCAATATGCCAACAGGAAGAGACTCTATGGTGCCAAAAGTTCAGAATCAGGTGGCTAAAGGAAGGAGAGTGGAATACAAAGTTTTTTCATAGAACAACCATTGCTAGATGAACCCACAACAAAATCCTGAAAATTTGGGATTAGGATGGGATTGAGAGAGAGTCCCACAAGGAGATTTAAAACATACTGGTAGACCACCTCCATGGGATAGCCCAGGAACCCAACCAAGATCGAACATAAGCCATACAAAGGATAACTCGGCACAACCCCAGGCTAGTTACCGAGGAAGAAAATATCAACCTAAAAAAAACCATTGCTAAGGAGGAAATTGAACAAGTGGTACAAGAGACTCCCAATGGAAAGGCCCGAGGTCCAGATGGTTTCACGGTGGAATTCTTCAAATCCTTATGGGAATTGGTCAAACATGATGTTTATGGGGTGGTGGAAGACACCATATGCTCAGCCTCCATTCTAAAAGTGCTAAATGCCACAATGATTACTTTAATCCCCAAAGAAAATGAAGCAATGACCCTAGACCGCTACCAACCCATACCTTTATGCAATGTGGTCTACAAGATAATATCCAAAATCATATCCAATAGACTGAAACCTCTCCTACCCACACTGATTTCACAGGAAGAGGTGGGTTTTTTAGAAGGGCGCCAAATTGTGGACAACATCATCCATGCCCATGAGTTGATACACACACTGAAACTCTAGAGGAGAGAGGGGATGATAATCCAACTTGACCTAGCAAAGGATTATGACAAAATTAGCTGGCACTATATGGTCAAGACTCTGGAAGCTTTTGGATTTGCACAACACTATATCAACCAGATTGTCAGCTTAGTCTCAACGACAAGTTACTCGCTTTTAATAAATAGAGCCCCAGCCAAATCCTTCTAGACTTCAAGAGGCATCAAAAAAGGAGACCCACTATCACCTTTCCTGTTCATTCTAATGATGGAAGGACTCAATAGAAGCATAAAAAGTGCAACTACAACAGGAGAAATAATAGGCATCAAACCTTTTGAAAACTGCCCTACCTCCACACATGAACAGTTAGTTGATGACACCTTACTCCCAAGCACACTTGCGGTCAAGGAAGCGAAATCCTATATAAGAATCTTAGAAGAGTTTGGGGAAGCCTCTGGCACATAGATCAATCACTCCAAATCCATGATCTATTTCTTCAATACCAACCCAACAATTCAAAGAAACCTGGAAAATATTTTGGGGTTTGAACACAAAACGATCCCCAAAAAATACTTGGGAATCCCCCTGACGGAAAGAGCATGAAAAATGGCAACATGGGAAGGAGTGATCAACAAACTACAAGAGAGGGTGAAAAAAAGGACTTATCCTGACCAAAGCGGTTATGCAAGAAATTTTGACCTATATGATGTTAGTGTTTCCCGCTCCCAAAGGAATACTCCAAAAAATAAGAGCCATCCAAAGGGACTTCCTATGGAGAGGAGCGAAAAGAAAGAAAAAATGGGCCCTTAGGGCCTGGGAGAAGGTTTTCAAACCCAAATGAAAAGGAGGCCTAGGGTAAGAAGACCCATATGTAACCAATGAAGCCTACGGGACGAAACTCTGGTGGAGATAGGTCAAAGTAAAGTCAACACCGTGGGAAACCCTCTGGAAGGATAAGTATGCCCCAGACATCAACAACCAGGATCAGATTCTCTTTATGGGCACACGGGAGGGATCAACCATCTGGAATCTACCCTAGCACAACAAAACCTAGATCCAGAAACACAGCTTCTGGGAAGTGAGGAATGGTAAAACAACTAGATTATGGGAGGACGCGTGGCAACAGGAACCCAGAATGGAAAATCCAGACAGGGAGGAACTCCAATAGGAGATGACTGCACAAAGCAAAATCAAAATCCATGACTATTGGAAACAAGAAAATGACCGTGACAGATGGAGGATCTGGGACAAACTCAATCCATAAAATAGAGATCGGATCAAAACAATAGCGAAAGAGGTGGAGGAGGAATTGGGGAAAAGAAAAATTGTAGTCTCAGAAGAAGATGACCAACTAAGATGGGGCAGGAAAAATGGTGGGGAATTCAACTTAAAATAAGATCAGAATTACATCATGGTCCAGGACCAAGAAGATCCGACGCAAAAGTGGGGAAAGATTTGGGACAACCCCCAGTGGCCAAAAATAAAAATATTCAAATGGCTAGTACTTCACAATCGAATTCTAACCTGGGAAAACCTAAGGAAAATGGGATTCATAGGCCCATCATGATGCCACCTCTGTCAATCCAAGGAAGAAACAACGAATCACCTCCTCGATGAATGTAATTACACAACAGAGATCTGGGATTGGGTGGCAAGCATCTTTCGCCAATCCAATAGGACCTGAGGTAACATCAGCGCAACCATCAATAACAAGAATTAGAGTTACAACAAAAATGAAATGGTGAACCTCTGTTGGAATATCATGCCAGGGATGATCATATGGGCAATATGGAAAGAAATGAACTTACGCACCTTCAGGAATGAAATCCTTTCAGAAGGGAAACTCAAGGGAGCAATATTCTCACAAATATGAGAAACGATGCAGAGCCACAATTGCCATACTGGAAAAGAGCAACTCACAGGCCAAGATTCCTGAATCTTGGATTTTTTTCACCTAAAAGATGGGCCCAACAACACACGGGTAGGGTGGCCACTGCAACTCCAATAAGGAGAGCGCAACTGGACACAACCTTCGGTCGGGTTCCTCAAATTAAATTTTTACGGGGTGACAAAAGGAAACCCAGGAATGACAAGGAATGGAGGGGTGATCAAAGATAGTGGTGGAATCATAATTGGGATGTACGCTAGGAGTATGGGAAACTCAACCAACAACGCAGTGGAATTTGGATCCCTGGAACTTGGTCTCAAAATTCTAAGCCGAGAAAAGATGACCAACACTATCGTGGAAGGTGACTCCACTCTGGTCATCAACACGGTGAAGAGACTCCAAAATGGCACCAGAGTGGGAAAAGTATAGAGACACTGGGACTTGGCACACTCCCTACAAAAAATCCAGGAGCATCTACAAATGATTAACACAGTGGAGTTGTGTTGGGTACGCAGGTCAGCAAAGGGTCTGGAGGACATAATTCCCAATGAGGGGGTTAGCAGGAAGGACCAGAACTAGATACTACCTGGATCAACATCCCGGAAGGACAATTCAAAATGGGTTTCCTCCAAATAGCGACAAAAGATTGTGACAACAACTCAAGCAAGGAAGGTCACATCGAGGAGGGCAGCAAAAGGCCCCAACGAAAGGCACGAAGGACCTAGGCAGGATATGATTTCCCAACATTCGTCCACCAATCATAATGTAGGATCAGATTCTACAATAGGCGAGGGTACGACAACAAGGTCATGTCAATAGTAAGATTAGAGGGGAAAGACCAAGGGAAATTATCGATGGAAAACAACGAGAAATGAATGACATAAAGCAATAGGGATTGACACAGACTAGTATCAACCCACCACGCCAAACACTAGGTATGGGAAGTTTCTTTGTAGGATATCAAGCGAGCAGGGGCAAGGGCTTGTGCAGGGATAAGGGTGGAGTCATCATGATCATACGTACTGTGACGGGGAAAACGGATAGGAAGGTTCCCCTCTACGGGAAGACAATGATTGGAAGAATGAGCCTGTAGTAGGGAAATTTCAATAAGAGAATAAACAACAGAAATATATGTAAACAAAAGTGCACAACTTCAGGAGCCACCACAGACACAAGTGCAGAAAACAGGTTGAGAATCCAGCAAAGGAACTACCACAGGCCATACAGGATGGTGCGAATGAAGTGAATGCAAAAAAAAAGAAACCCCTTGGGGAAAGGAACTCAGAACAATCCCAGACGAGTTTCAAGGATGGAGTAGGTGGCCAAAGACGGAGAGGGAACCTTTCATACCCTGGTTTCACTGAAAGGAAAGGTGACCATTACCCGTTTGGAAAAGGAAATCAAAGAAAATCGCAAGGGAAAAACATGGGATTCTTTGACTTAGGAAACAGACTGGGTAACTGACCCAGGAGCCACACAACCCAGGGAAACCCTCTAACACAAAACCATGGAGATGGTGTGGAAAACAAAGATGTCGATTGGCAAAGTGAGCTCAGAAAGGGAGGACGCCAGACGGGAGAACAACAATGAACACAAAAAGCTATTAAACGAAATCTTGAGATGCCTCAGTAGTTTGGAAACCATTACCAAACTACTAACTGAGGTCGAGAAGGACCAGAAATCCAAGATGGAGCGTTTGGCCTCTCAATTCCACCTCTACTCGTGCTATTTCCATCACATAGACATCACACTAGCTGACGTGACCAGAGCGCCATCACACATCATAAAGAATCGCACGGTCTCCAAAAAGGAGCAGAACAAGGGCCAGACTGATGAAGGAAAGAAACATATCATTATCCTGGACTAGTGTCTAGTTAGTCTATTGGAAAGTCAGTCGGGTCAGTCCTGTGTCTGTTTAGTCTTTGTTTTTCTTTTTCATGTATGTTGTGATTATATTGTCAAAAAATGGATATGGTAGGACTGGGCTGGTTTCCCATGGTTGCAGTCCAGTCATACCCCTTTCTTTTTTTAGAAAGCGCAACTCAGGAACCTCTGGCCTGGTTGGATTTTTGACAGACCAGGGAGTTCCCCTTTTTTGTACCATAACCCTCTTTTTCTAATACAGGCTCTTAAACTCAGTTACAAAAAAAAATAAAAATTCATCTAATAATAGATGAAACAAGAGATGATAACAAATATAAACAAGCCATGCTTTGAATATATTCCATTTCATGATGTCATAAGTGTTATAATCATGTGTAAGTATTTTCAAATTCCATCCATATATTATGATTTGGATATTGACATGATAATTCGTCTAGTAGTAGAAGAAGCATGAATGTTTTGAGATCATTATCTCCCCATGCTAATAGTCAATCAATGCACTAATGTTATAACAGATAGATTTTTTTTCAATTTAAACAAAACATGGATTCAATCCATAATATTATACCATAACATAAAATGATTCAGTTATAGCTTATTATGAGTTATAATAGTACTTGAAAAAAAGATATGTATTTTGGAACAATATATTGATGTGTACATTTTATGAACAATTGTAATCCTTTTATTTATTGCCTTTTTTTTAAAATATATTTTCAATAGTTGTAATCCTTTTATTTATTGCCTTTTTTATATATTTTCAATAGACATTATGTGTGTTATGTAATTTTACATCATCAATATCATCAATTTATATATTGTATATGAAAATAACATGAATTATTCGTAAGTTAATGAATATATAAATTTGTAATGCCATGTTTTACTTGTCTACTTATACAAAACCAAACTTATTCTTTGAGGACGTTTGTTCACAAATAACCTTATTAATGACTTTTATTATGAGGACCATAAACAATTTTGTTTGGATTGATCAGATTTAAAATGTGAAAATGGTTTAATTAAATGCATGGGATGTTGATGAATACTTAATGGAGTGATTGTTAATTTAATAGTGATGATTAGTCAGCTCATTATTGAAGGGTGAATACTTGAAGGGAATGTTGCATGGAACCCTTGGAGTACATAAGTATTCTTATGAAATTATAAATTTCTACATAAAATTATAAGTGAAAAATAACCTAAGGGTAGGGTAAAAAAAAATTATTCTTAGAAATTATCAATGAGGAAAAATATTAAATAAAACATGCACATCTTTGTAATCATTCTTATCTTCAGGAAGTCATAAAAGTTCTTGTTATTTAACATGTGATTACGTGAATCTATTGAAGAAATATCTCCTCAAAGAATAATTTTGGTTTGGTATAAGTAGTTTGGTTTTACCAAGGAATTACTTAAGAGTTTTGGTGGGATTTGGTGCATTCGAACAAATGACCTGATTAATGACTTTTATTATGAGGAGGAGAAACAATTTTATTTGGATTGATTAAATTTAAAATGTGAAAATGGTTTAATTAAATGCATGATATGTTGATGAATACTTAATGCAGTGATTCTTAATTTAATAGTGATGATTAGTTAGCTCATGATTTACATGAGATTTGGTATGTGTGTATATATATATTTATTACTAAGAGTTTCCTGAGTTGACAACTTAAGGATTGATTCATGATCTTTTCGTTAGGTGACTTATTAAAGAATTGTATTAAATGAGCATAAACTAAAGTATAGCATAAAGAAGGAAAAACTCAAAAGGAAAGAGACATAAGCATGCAATATGAACACAAAAACTTGATAACGGAATTCATCCCTGGTGGACTACGTCTCCGGGTCCTACTCTCAAATGGGTAGGACTTTTTTTTAACTCCACAAAAGAATTGGGAAAAATACAGAAGTATACCTCATTCTGGAGTTAATCTAAATAATATTTTCTCATATTAGAAAATAAACATCACCACTGCATTCATGGCGTTAGATTACCTAAAAATGACTTTCTCCACGCCTCGATCCAAGTCTGGCACTTTCAGGCCCAAGAGACACTTTTGCCTCGGTTTCCATGCCCTGCCTCTGCAATAAATGAATGGGAAAAATCTCAAAATGCGTGCCCTGTCTCGAAATCCAAGCCAAAATCTGTACGGGCATGCTCTTGGTTCTCCTCCATTTCGTACACTAGCGGAACCCCCTTTAAATAAAAAATTCGGGCGGTTATGTAATAATGGGATGGTTTGGCATAGTGGTTAGTGGGGATATTTTAAGGTGTTTGTTGGTGGTGGTTTAGGTGGAGGTCCCAGGATCGAATCCCATGGAATGCCCTTTTTAACACATGGTTGCAACGGATTTTTGGTGAACTGCTAAACTGTTGGTGGAGATTTCGGCGATGGTTAAGTTTGGCGGTTAGCAGAATATGCCTTCACATATGGTGGAACCACCAATGGTTATTGGTGTGTACGTATGGTGTAGCATATAACCAAGGGGTGGGCCAAGGGCCTAGCCCTTTCCATCCGCCCATATAAAACATTATCAAACTTAAATAAAATTTGTTTCATATTATAAAAAAGAACCATATAGTGGCTTGTCTGCTAGTGCGGAGGTTGTAATTCCTTTGGGCTAGGAGGTTAGGAGTTCGACTCCCCTCGACTCCAATATTTTTTAATGAATTGTACTATAATAGGCCAATGGGGGGTTGCCATGTGGCAACCTCTCATTGGCAGTCCTCTGTCACATGTCAACCGGTGAATGGAACACTTAATCTGCCACGTGGACCTGTAAGAACCTGCCACATATACCTATAACATCATGCCACATGTCCCTGCACAGACATTCCACATCTCCCTGTACATACATGACATGTGGCACCCTTGCAGTGGTGACATGTGTCACCTTGGCCTTTGACTTTTTGACCAAGTTTGAACTGAAATTCAACCGCTTATATCTTTTGCATACGATCTTCGTTTGACGAGCCATTTGCACCATTAGAAAGATTGTGATGCACTCTTCGAGACAATGCCATTTTCACTGAGTTTTGGGAACTTTTAATTTTTTTCCTTTCTCTGTATGCTGAAGCCATTATGAGCGTATTGAGTTGCCTCTGTGAGTTTTGAGTTGTTCTTAGCCTTTTCTGGATCCTTTTTGGATCATGCCTTCCCACTAAGATATTTTTGGACCACCAAAATCTTTCGTCAATCAACTGGTAAATGAGGGGAGAATCGCCTCACTTTGTGCTTCTCAATCCACTTTTCCTTGCTTGGATGTGTGCCCTTTAATCCTACTCGAAGATAATCAACATCACCCCTACGTGAATTTCTCTTCCTTCTGTCGAGGATGATATCTTCCTGTAACACATCCAAGTACTTAGGTGAAAACTCATCAACTAAAGGTATTGAAACTTTCTCATCTTGATCCATGATCATGGGAGGCTCAAAGCGTTTCAAGTTCTCTACGTTCACAATGGAGTAAATATGCATATAAGGTGGAAGATCCAGATGATAAGCATTAGTGCCATTTTTCTCCAAGATAGTGAAGGTTCCATATCAGATGGGATTGAGTTTCTTTCCTTCACCCTTCAATCGTTCCTTGCTTATGTGAATCCATACCCAGTATCCAACCCGGAACCGATTATCAAGCCTGTTCTTGTCATGCTGAGATTTATGCTGTGCTTGACTCTTTTTCCACTGTTCCCTGACTGCCTGGTGTATCTGCTGGATCCTCTGGAAAAACTTGTCGGCTTTGTACTCTATTCGTTCTTCATTCACACCGACATCTCTCCCATACATCAAGTCCAAAGGAATCTTTGGTAGGTACCCAAACCATGTCTCAAAAGGTGAACTCTGAGTGGATGAATGTAAAGCTCGGTTATAAGCATGTTGTAAATAGGGTATCTGTTCATCCCATAACTTAGGATGCTTTCTTCAGTAGCCTCGAAGCAAAAGTACAATTGTTATGTTTACCACCTCTCTTTGTCTGTCGGTCTACAGATGAAAAGCAATGGTCCTCTTCAATTTGGTGTCCATCAATCTGCACAAGCTAGTCCAAAAATCCCTAAGGAATCGAGTATCTCGATCCAAGACAATGGACGTGGGTAACCCAAAGTGAACCCAAACATACTAAAAGAAGATATTAGCAGTCTTCTCAGTAATGATCTTCTTTTTACATGGAATCAAGATACACATCTTGCTGAACCTATCCACTACGACATACAAATAGTCATGACCCCCTCTGGTCATTGGTAAACCCCTTACAAAATCCATGGAAATTATTTCCCATGGATGGGATGGAATAGGAAGTGGTGAGTATAGCCCCAATTTTCTATTAGTGGGCTTACAAGTAGAACACATCACACACTCCTTTACATATTTAGTTACAATTGCTTTCATTTGAGGTAAATAACAAAACCTCTGCAAATGAGCCATAGTTTTTCCTACCTCAAAATGCCCAGACATAAGAGAAGTCTGAGCTTCTCATATTACATGGACCTGTTCACTTGTATGAATACATAGTTTCCCAAGATGATAAAGTAATTTTCCCTGCAGAAAATAGTTCTCTACCTATGCACCATGGGTTAGCTTCTCATATACTTCTTTAAAATATTCATCGATGGCATATTGTTCTACATAGCTATCATGAGATAAATAAGTATTATTCAAAATAATAGAAACAACAATATGGGGTCTAGAAAGAATATCGACTACCTTGTTACTTGTACCCTTCTTGTACTTGATTACCAAATGAAATTGTTGTATAAAACCCATCCATCTATAGTGTTGAGATTGTTGCAGTTTGGTCTATTCT
The DNA here is from genome assembly GCA_000966675.3 of Picea glauca. Lineage (NCBI taxonomy): Eukaryota > Viridiplantae > Streptophyta > Pinopsida > Pinales > Pinaceae > Picea > Picea glauca. Next base: position 224,021 of record JZKD02S2352987.1, on the reverse strand, counting down.
TGGAGATACTGTAAGGGCTAGTGATCTGTATGTATAATTGTTTCCTTCCCTAACAAATAGTGCTTCCATTTCATTACACTTTGAACTAATGCATACAACTCTTTATCACATGTAGGATAGTTAACAACAACTTGGTTAAATGTTTCAGAGTGGTAATAGATAGGCTTACGATATTGCACCAACACTACACCCATGGTGTATCCGCTGGAATCTATCTCAATCTCGAATGGATGTTGAAGATTCTACAGTGCTAATACTGATGTGGTACTGATATTCTCCTTCAAAGTGTCAAAATATTTTTGTTTCTTTCCTTCCCACTGAAAAGTGTTATTCACACTGGTTAAGGCATGCAAAGGAGCTTCTATAAAGGAGAAGTTGGGAATGAATCTCCTCCAATATTTGAATGCACCCAAGAAGATTTGGATCTCGATCACACTTTTTGGCTCAGGCCAATTCACAATTACATCAATTTTGGAAGGATCAATCTTCAATTGTCCTCCTCCTACAATATGACCTAAGTATACAAGTGCGGTCTTGCCAAATTCACATTTAGACATTTTCACATACAACTTTTCCCTTTGCAAAGTATCCAATACTTTTTTTACATGCCTTCCATGTGAATCCCAAGTCCCGCTAAAAACAATAATGTCATCTAAATATACAATCACAAAGTCATCTAGGAAATGCCTGAATACATCATTAATCACACTCATGAAAGTTGTCTGAGCATTACAAAGCCCAAATGACATAACTAACCACTCTGACAATCCTTGTTTGGTTTTAAAGGTAGTCTTCCATGCATCTTGTTTTGTGATCCTGATTTGATGATATCCACTGTGCAAATCCAACTTAGTGAAATAAACAACATTCTTCAACTGATCAAGTAAATCATCTATAGGAGGAAGAGGGTATCGATTTTTCACCGTGATTTTATTTAAATCCTGGTAATCGATACACATTTGCCATGCGCCATATTTCTTTTGCACCATCACGATTAGAGAACCACAAGGAGATGAACTGGGCTTGATGACCCCTTGATCCAATAATCCCTGTACCTGCTTCTTGATATCTGTCATCTCCACAACTGGCATCATGTACATGCCCACATTAGGAAGAGGAGAATCCTGCTGAAGATGTATCTCATGCTGGATTTCACTCTTAGGAGGTAGTCCATCTGGTTCTTGAAAAATATCATCATACTTAGAAACAATATCAATTAATTTCTTTTTATGAGATGGATCACACCCTTGGAAAGCTTTGGATGTCCCGACATCTTTTTCTTTGACGACTATGAGTAGATATCTCTCATTAGTTGTTATAAGTCTTTTCATTTTCCTTGCACTAACAAGTGTTATATTTATCCTCATGTTGTGAGCTCTAACAATATATTCCACTCCCCCTTTAGTAAGGTGGTATTTGATCTCATGACGAAAGAAGACTGTTTTTCTATCATAAAGATACAGACTTCCCAAAACTATGCCACATATATAAAGTGGTACAACATCCAAATCCACTTCATCAATCAACTTTGAAGCAATAGCAAATCTGATCCTACATTGTTTGGTGACATTAAATTTTACTTTATCACATACCCAACCAAGAGGATAAGGCTTTGGATTTGGTTTCATTACAAGACCCATATTCTTGACAAGTTCTTCAGATATTAAGTTTACTTGGGAACCCGAATCAAATAACATATCTATCTTAGTATGTTTAGATATAAATCGTATATGAAATAACTCATTCCTCTTTAATTCATCAATATGAGATTCATCATTAGAACTTGAACTAGCATGAAGAGAATATTTACCTTATACTCCAACCGCTATGATCTTTCCTTCATCTCTTGATTCATAACCAAGATCTTGTTGCACTATAGCAACGATCTTCATCTTCCCCTTTCCATCGAATTGTTTCGGTTTCTTTTATGGATGTAGTTTTCAACAATGTTCTTCATTGTGACTGCTCTTCGTGCAATGAGTGCAAGATGGTTTTCCTCATTCTCTCATTAATGTAGTGATCTTGTTGTCCTCCTTTTGAACTTTTTGAAAGTCTTTTGTGGGAAATTGGAAGGTTTCTTAGTGGGATCTTATTGAACATGTTCCCCCTGTTCTTAAGGTGAGTGGCTTGCACACAAACTTCGTCAAGACTAGTGGGGTTAAACAAGAGAAAAGTATGATGAATATAACTGCGAAGTGCACCAATATACTTCATTAAAGTTTCATAATAATTCGAAGGAATGTTCAATGAAAGAGATTTATTCCTAAATTATTTTTTGAAACTTTGTACAGTCTCACCTTTACTCTGCCTCAAAGTTTTCCATTCCATCATCGCTTTATGTAAATACCCTAATGTATAGAACTACTTCCTTATCTTTGTTTTAAATTCTGACCATGAGGAAATAATTTTACCACACTTACTTATGTCCTGTAGCTTGCTCTTGCACCATATGAGAGCGATGCCTTCCAACCGAAGAGAAGCCAATTTCACTTTAACTTCCTCTTTGTCAATATGCTGAACACGACAATATACTTCAACCTGTCGGATCCAATTATCTAGCTTTTCAAGATTAGCATCTCCATTAAACATAGGTAAAGAAAAATTTACATCAAGATTTAATGATGGTTTCTTAAAAGAGGCTTTATGGCCAGAATGATGAGAGTGATGAGAATGCTCAGAGGAAGAAGAACTAGAACTTGAATGCGAATATGGAGGCTCAGGAGGATCTCCTCCAGCGCCTTGGTTTACTGAAGCATCATCCTCAGGTGATGCTTCTTTTTTATTCCCTTTCTTCTTCATCCTCTTCTTGTAATATCCATACATTTTCTTGACCATGTTTGACATGCGATAGAAGACCATGTGAAATTTTTTCTCCTGTTCATCACACTCATCCGCTTTTTCCATCTTCTTCCTTTGGGATGCACGAACAACTTCGGGATTGAAAGTATTAAGAGTTCCTTTACCTTGCTTATGCTTGGCCCTAGTAAGCATTCATACTCAACAATTCAATTCAAAGATGACTTCTCTAATACCTACATGATCTGTGATCTTTTCGTCACGTGACTTATTAAAGAATTGTGTTGAATGAGCATAAACTAAAGTACACCATAAAGAAGGAAAAGCTCAAAAGGAAAGAGACATAAGCATGCAATATGAACACAAAAACTTGATATCGGAGTTCATCCTTAGTGGATTCCATCTCTGGGTCCTGCTCTCAAATTGATAGGTCTTTTTATTAACTCCACAAAAGAATTAGGCAAAATACATAAGTATACCTCATTCTGGAGTTAAGCTACAAAATCTTTGCTCAGATCAGAAAATAAACATCACCACTATGATCGTGGCATCGAATTACCTAAAAATGACTATCTCCACACCTCGATCCGAGTCTGGCACTTTCAGGCCCAAGAGACAACCCTGCCTTGGTTTCCGTTCCCTTCCTCTGCAATAAATGTCTGGGAAAAATCTCGAAATGCATGCCATGTCTTGAAATCCATGCCAAAATATGTATGGGCATGCTCTCGATTGTCCTCTCTCTCATACACTGGCGGAACCCCCTTTAAATACAAAATTAGGGCGGTTATGTAATAGGCCAATGGGGGGTTGCCACATGGAAACCTCTCATTCGCGGTCCTCTGCCACATGTCAACTAGAGATTGGAACACTTAATATTCCACGTGGACCTGTAAGAACCTTCCACGTATACCTATAACATCATGCCACATCTCCTTGTATGGACATGCCACATCTCCCTATATGGATGTGCCATGTGTCACCCTTGTAGTGGTGACATGTGTCACCTTGACCTTTGATTTTTTGACCAAGTTTGGCCCGAACTTTGACCGCTTATATTTTTTTCATACGAGCTCTGTTTGATGAGTTGTTTGCACCATTAGAAAGCTTACGACGTTCTCTTCACGACAATTCCATTTTCACCAAGTTTTGGGAACTTTGAATCTTTTCCCTTTCTCTGTCTACAGAAGCCATTCTAAGCATCCTAAGTTTCCTCTATGAGTTCTTAGTTGTTCTTAGCCTTATCTTGATCCTTTTTGGATAAAGGATACGTTGAAGTAGGAAACATAAAAAAAAATCTATTGAGTTAGGGAATAGTGCTTATTGATAATTGTGTTTGTGTAATTGAAATGATTAATGAGGATGCCCAAAAAAATGTTTAGTGGATGTAAACACATGGATTATGCTTTTTGATCTTACTCACACATGGGTAATGGAGTTGTATATATCCATACCAAGTATTATCAGGAGAGGTGGAACAATGTCCATGTTTCCATCTACTAGAACTCCTACAGTGGCCAGAGTTGAAAAGTGTGAGAATATTTTGTTCAATGGTTGTATGTTGTCATGAGGGTATGTTGCAGACTTGGTCACCCATGAGGACAAACTGAGGGGCACATAATAACATGAAAACCTTATTCCACAACATCCATTAGTCTCTCAATAGCAACAACAACAATATTTGACCGTATCTCAACAATTGCACACTTTTCCCATTGCTTCAGATTGAATACTTGAAGGGCATGGTGCATGGCACCCTTGGAGTACATAAGTATTATTATGGAATTATAAATTTATATATAATAGTATAAGTGAAAAATAACCTAAGGGTAGGGTACAAAAACAAAAGTATTCTTAGAAATTATCAATGAGGAAAAATATTAAATAAAACATGCATATATTTGTACTCAGTCTTATCTTGAGGAAGTCATAAAAATTCTTGTTCTTTAACATGTGATTACGTGAATCTATTGAACCAACATCTCCTCAAAGAATAAGTTTGGTTTGGCATAAGTAGTTTCGTTTTACCAAGGAATTACATAAGAGTTTTGGTGGGATCTGGTGCATTAACACTGGTAAAATATTTGTAATTGATTCGTGGGGAAACTTCACACTTATCTTCTGGTTATTGTTAACACTACTTTCTTCTAGTATGAAGATCTGTACCTCATACCAGTAATTTCTATGCATGATCACAAAAATTAAATAAGATCCAATCCACAAAACTAAGTTTTCCTCCTACATAGTTAATAGTTAACTGTCATCTGTGTGATTTTTTTTTATCAATCATTACATTTAATCCTGAATCTACCACAAAATCAAAATCTCGTATATGTTGATCCAAAATTAGTTTTAGCATTGAAATCTTAACTTGTGTTTTCATCTCGTTGTACTAAATTATATGTAAAATCATTTAGTGGTGACCTCATGATCTATATTGATATTTTCCCTTCTATTAGTGTCTTATGACATTCACCATTGGTTCTCTTATTGCAGTTGATATGGTGGTGATTATGCTACAAAATTTCAAGCCCCATCAAATGTTCTACCTCCTAATTATGTTTATCAATCGTCATTGTGTGAAATCAATTCAAAATTATGTTAAATTACCAAGAAAATCATTTAGTGGTGACCTCATGATCTATATTGAGATTTTGTATGTGAGTGTCTTGTTATATTCACCATTGGATCTCTTATTGAAGTTGATATGATTGTGATTACATTGTAAAATTTCGATCAACAATAAGTGTTGTACCTATGTGATTAAGGGAGTCTTCCCTGTGATCTTGGGTTGGGATCACAATAGAGTAAGATTAAGTGAAAGAGATAACAATCTACCCTCAATGTCAAACACACAAAAACTAAAGAAAATAACTACTTAAATTAGGAGAAAGTTGGGATAGAAAGGAGAAAATAAAGTGCACCTTATTCTCCCATTTGATGTCGATCCCCGCTCCAATTCGTCGAAGAGCTCATGATATTATAGTGGAATAAGCCTGCAAGATAGATACAAAACAAGGACTGTGACAAAAGTAGTTATGCAATCAAAAGCATGTGCATGTTATATGTCATATTCAAAGCAAGCATAAAGATAAACATTCATTAAAGACAAAATATGAGGGAAAACAAACTCTTTTATTCTCAGCAAGTGGAAAATGTAAGTTACAACCTTGTCCTACCTTAGGCACCGTCTTGAATCCAACTGTTTGGGTTCCTCCGAGAATCCTCAAGCATCAACTCAACCGACATAATCTTCTTTCAATGACTCATATAGGGATAAGGAGACACTCTATAGCCACATAAAATGAGAAAGAAGCTCTGGAAAGGAGTTTCCAGACAAAAGGGGATGTTGCTCAGAAAATTATAGGGAAGGGAGGCTTGCTAAATGTTGGCAGCATAACTTTTCATAAATGGGCGTGACCTCTCCTTAGACCTCCATGGTTGTTTTATATATTCCCAAAGAGATTTGGGGAGTTGAATTCCATTGTGTATGGGAAAGGGTTGTTGGGAAACGAGCCGAATCGAAAAACCCGCCTGAAAACATAGGATTATTTTATTTTTTACCAATTTTGAGGGCATCTGGGGATCTTAGTGGGGAAAGTCATGAATGTCAGTGTGTTGCACTAGGAAAAACTGTGGATATTCTCTTAAGGCATGGCATGTTTTTTAAATGATTTTTGAGAAGTCATTTTGGGAAAACTTCTAAGAAGCATTGAGAAAGGGTTGGGCCATGGAACAAAGACATAGGTGTGACATTTTGCGCTATAACACTCTACATTCTATTTATCTATCATCATTTCCTGAAATCAATTCAACACTATCTTTACTACTTTCAAATTTGACTAATGGTTCTTCCATCGTATAGCACTTAGAGTAATACAATGGCCAGAATTGTCTACAATCCTAAAGAGTTTTACTCAATATTAATACATTCACTATTCCTCACGAGTTTTTACTCAATCTTATGACATTCAATATTTCTCACCCTGATAGTCGAATGAATAAAATGAATAAACTAGTATACTATCAATCACTCACGTGAATATGTAATACTCTATGTTTACATTCAATTTGGACAGGAAAAAAATTGACAGATTTGGAAGTAACTATTAAGATCAGACGCGTCTAGCAGCCAACATTAATTTTTACCAAATTCTCATCCCTAGTTACCTTAGGATCTATATGATATCTGATCATATCCCAAGCAACCCCCATTTAAAATATTTAATGTGGATTCCTTGTCCCAAATTGTTGATCCGACTTGTGTTTAAACTTTAAACTAATCATACACGGATACCAGTTAGTGAAGATATTGCTTCAACCGATTCACATAATCACATGTTAAAGAATGTGAACTTAACTAACTATATTGAATTTTTTTTTAGATTATTTAAACGATATGCATAATTAAATAGAATAAAGTGAGAAGTTTTCAATAAAGAATTGATCCCTAGAAGGAGACAATAATACTTTAGAATAGTATTCTGACTATGTATTGTGATTTGGAACTTTAGATTTTGTAATTATGATCTTATGATTAAAATATGGAGATACCGGGAGATAATATGACATGGTACAAGAGACCCATGGGCTCTTTAATGTGACACTTATAGAGGATAAAGCAACATATGAATTTAGATACAATGAGCTTATTGAAATTTGAAACATGTTAAGATATGTAAATTTGACACTTATAGAGGATAAAGTAATAGATGAATTTAGATACAATGAGCATATTGAAATTTGAAACATGCTAATACACGTAAATTTGATTGGAATTTATAAGATTTATGTAATAAAAGAAATAAAATTTTATTGACAATTTTTAGCTTAATATTTTAATTATTGTTTAATATTAGTGTGTAATCATTTACAAACTTGCATAAGGTTGACAAGCTTATTCACAATAATCTTGTGTAACCATGATGAGGCTTTGACATAATTGTTGGATTAGATGACGACATGGAGGAACCAAAATTTGGAGTATAAATAAATAATACAACTATCGTCATCTTTGTTGACAATAGAAAAATCTTATTTGGAAAGATGTGAGGTGCAACTTAGGTCATCCTGATTATTAATAAGCCTCCATATTAATGATAAAAAAAAATTGATCAGAGAGCTAGATGGGTTGGTAGGTAGTGAAGGTTTGTTGCAACGAATTCTTTAGTTTTCTGAGGCCACCACCTATGTTGCATAAATACATAATAGATAATTATATAAAATATAATGTTATTGTGTTAATACAAGTCCTCATATAGAATATAGAACTTAACATGTATTGAATTTAGAAATTGAGTCTATTATAAACAAAGAGTCTCGAAATATTCTTCCTCAAAAGGATTACTTTTGAATGTATATTTGGTGGCATCGTTTAAAAAAACCTTGTAAAGAAGAGTGGGCATTGGTATAGTACCATGTAAATATATGTGAGAATACAATCTATTTCTGCTTAGAAATTAGAACTAAACCAATAACTATTAGGTTGATTTTTATAAAAACTACATGGAACAATAAGTTCTTTAAATATACACAGATTATGAGAGTAGATACGTTACTTACCCTATCTAGAATTAGGGAAAGTAGTTGCCTTTTCAATTCATAAAGACAACCAACTTAAGCATCAGTAGATTAATGTATTGGTATTGTACACTAAGTTTTTTAAATATACACAGATTATGAGAGTAGATACATTACTTACCCTATCTAGAATTAGGGAAAGTAGTTGCCTTTTCAATTCATAAAGACAACGAACTTAATCATCAGTAGATTATTGTATTGGTATTGTACACTAAGTTCTTTAAATATACACACATTATGAGAGTAGATACATTACTTACCCTATCTAGAATTAGGGAAAGTAGTTGCCTTTTCAATTCATAAAGACAACCAACTTAAGCATCGGTAGATTAATGTATTGGTATTGTACACTAAGTTCTTTAAATATACACACATTATGAGAGTAGATACATTACTTACCCTATCTAGAATTAGGGAAAGTAGTTGCCTTTTCAATTCATAAATACAACCAACTTAAGCATCGGTAGATTAATGTATTGGTATTGTACACTAAGTTCTTTAAATATACATGCATTATGAGAGTAGATACATTACTTACCCTATCTAGAATTAGGGAAAGCAGTTGCCTTTTCAATTCATAAAGACAACCAACTTAAGCATCAGTAGATTAATGTATTGGTATTGTACACTAAGTTCTTTAAATATACACACATTATGAGAGTAGATACATTACTTACCCTATCTAGAATTAGGGAAAGCAGTTGCCTTTTCAATTCATAAAGACAACCAACTTAAGTATCGGTAGATTAATGTATTGGTATTGTACACTAAGTTCTTTAAATATACACACATTATGAGAGTAGATACATTACTTACCCTATCTAGAATTA
>JZKD02S2352987.1:180016-193736 GCA_000966675.3 Picea glauca | reverse complement strand
CACGATTATGTGTGGGAGCTTGCACCAGGGTGTAAGTTCGTTAAGTAGGTTGTCAGTGTAACTTTTCCACCCTAGCCTTGCCCCTTCTCATCTCGTTGTTGCAACGTTGGATTTCATCACCAACTAGTGGCTTCGAAATTAGAAGGTCTTGTTTGCCTGGTGATTTCTTCCTAGATTTTGTTTACTAGCGCATGTTGTTTGTTTCTCGAAGTTGACCATAAGATTTTCTTCGCGAAGTTTGTCACTCGTTTACAATAGCTCCTCCACGTCGTTCACGTAGAATGTAGGGTTTATCTCCAGAGAATATGGACGGTTCTCAACCCTTGCCTACAGGTACACCTGAGAGATCTCCTCGACAAAGTGAAGCCACAATCGTCACCACCCCACAAGTGGAACGAACTGACTCTCTAGAACCTTTTCGAATTACCAATACTCGAAAGGAATTTCGGGTTCACCCTAGTTCTGAGTGACCTTTTATGCGATTGAATTCTTCCAGAGAATTAGTTGTTACATCTTCTGGATCACTCGTTGGGCCTTTTCCCGGCATAGAAGGCCAAGATCCTTTTTGGTCTACAGGTGTTTTCTGAAGGGACTGTTTTGGTCCTGGTTCACCCATGATTTCTGAAATTAATCCTCCTGTGATTTCCGAGATCTCTAATCTCAAGAAAGTACCATTGAATACCACTTATCATTTTACTGTCCCTATCGAAATGGCCCATCTCACGAATACTACGAGTGTCCCAACCGGGTTCACTGTGGTTGGCCTTGCTCCTATAAACACGCAGTGAACGCCCAATGTCACTCTGACACTACCACCCGGATACTGTGCATTGAATGATTCTATTCCAACACCTCCGCAAACCCCATCTGGTTCTCCAGGTGGTCCTTCTTTTCCTGGGCACCCTATTCCCGGTTTTATTCCGACACTCCCTCAATTTCCTATTGGTAATCCTAATCCTAGTGGCACTATCCCATCCATTACACCGAACTTACAGATTCCCGTTGGTGGACAAGGTGGTACGATTCAATTTCCTCTTACCAGACATATTCCACTTACTACCCAACCTTTGATTGGAACACAACTTCTGGTTGGAACACCACCTACAATAGGGGGACCAACCCCACCTTTTGGACAAAATATACCTCCCTCTTTGGCCCAATATTGGAATCAGATGATACAAAATTCTCCTCAAACAACTGGGGGGAAGCAGTTGCCTATCCCTACTGTAGGGCAACCATATCCAGGTATACCCAATCCTATTTGGGGTACGAATGCTCAAACTCATGTCCCCACTCAAGGTCACAATTCCTCGATCTACTCTCCTCTCCATCCACCACCGAATCTTCCTGGGTCTTCCCATTATGCGCAGACCTCTTACGGTCCTACTGGTTTTCCGACAGGGTTTCCACCTCAAAGCCACCAGTACCCGCAGGTGAATCGACAATTACCTTTTCTTGCTACTTTGGATTTACTGGATTTGTCTAGGATTTTAAATGATCCTATTCGTCACTCTCTTTAAGGGCCTGTTATTCCAGCGAAGCTTCCATCAGACATTCCTAAATTCAACGGCAAAGTGGGAGAGGACCCAAAAAATCACATTATGACTTTTCACCTATGGTGTTCATCCAACTCATTGATGGATGACTCTATTCATTTACGTCTTTTTCAACAAACCCTTACCGGTTCTGCTGCGAAGTGGTATATCAAATTTCCATGATGTTTCTTCTTTGATTTTAACACCCTAGCTATGGCTTTCCTTACGCATTACCAGTTACTGATCCGTTATGATACCGGGACTGAGATTTTGAATTCCTTCAAACAGACTAAAGGCACTCATATATCAGATCATATCCATGAGTGGCGAAGGAGACGACGTCTCATTAAACTTGAACTCCCCGATTAGTTACTGGCCGAATGGTTTACAAAATCCTTTGTGAACGAAATTGGTAAGGACATTTCCATGGGTGGCGTTGTCACGGAGGAGCAGGCTATAAGTCATGCTCAATATCTTGATCTCGTTTATTTGCAAACAGGCACACTTTACGATTTATTACCTGACTTACCTCATCCTAATACTTCCAGCACTTCGACTGATCCAGCTGCCTCACATGCAGTTGATGGTGTGATTGGTACTGCCCAAGCACAATCACATTTTGTTTCAAGCACAAACCCTAAATGTTCTTTTTCTAATGTTCAAAATGCTCTGTCTCTTGCCACTCCCACCGGTAAGACTTCTGAGGTAAATGTTGTCCAATCTACCCTAGCCGGTAAAAAAAAATCTAAAAAAGGGAGAGGTAAGAATAAGGAGGGAAAAAATAATAATCAAGCAGAGCAAACTAAAACCACTCCTGTTGAAGATCGGGATAAGTGCAAACCCCGATACCCTTGCCTTATCTGTGGTGACGATCATTACACAAAGGATTTTCCACGACGTGCCGAGGTCACTAAGTTCTTTCAAGGAGATCCAAAACCTTCTACACCGGCTGTCCTGTCCCAACCCTTCCCATCTCAACAACAGGCTCAGTTGGTCATTCACGACCAACCCTCTTCTTCTACCACATCATATGTTTTGATGTGTACTGGTGATTCTAAGAAGAACAACGCTGCACTCATGACTCGAGCTAAAGATTATTCTCCATCTAAGGAGAAGGTTGACGATTTACCTCCTACTTTAGTACAATCCTAACCTGCAACTCCACCTACTAACGGTCCTCTTCATCTCAAACGACTGAGCCTTGATACAGTTCTGAGACCACCCCCAAAAGGTGTCATTAGGAAATCGGCTTTCAATCCTCATGCTCGTGCGGCCCAGAAATACAGTATTGTTGAAGATCTGGCCCAGGCACCTTCTGCGATGTCATCCCTTGAAGTCCTTTAGTCTTGTCCTGCACAATGGAAGGCACTGTTGAAAGCTATAAATGGAATTGACCCGAAAAATACGAATTTGATATTCTTTGACTTGGAAGATCACATTCCAAGGTTACCTCCTCAACTCGCATTTCAAATACAAGTGGTTGTCTCCGACAAAAACATTTTCCGAACCGTTATTGACGAGGGTGCCTCGACGTGTGTTATGTCTCTTGCTTGTTGGAAAGCCATTGGCTCTCCTCCTTTGAATGAATCCCAAAACACTCTTAAATCCTTTAATGGATTTGGTTTTAAGCCCTATGATGTTCTTCCTTCGTTACCAAACATGTTAGAAGGTAAAATAGTCCAAGTAGAAGCGGAAGTCTTTGACGCTCCTCTTGATTATAATCTTTTGCTTGGTCGTAGCTGGATCGATTCCATGCACGCTGTTGTGTCAACACTTTTTCGTGTAGTACATTTCCCTCATCAAGGAAAGGTTGTTACGATTGACCAGCTTGCCTTCTTCAATTCTGATACCCGTACTAGCAACGTTCCCTTTATTGCTAAAACCCCACCGGGTTATGATAATGTCGGTGTAGGCCGTTTAAAGGACTTTTCATTAATGGGTACTTTTCCCATTCCACCGCCTGATGTTCCACGCCCGTCAATTGCTACTATAAACATGATTTCCACCGTGCCTTACAAACTTCCTGTGTCTTCTGACCCTTGGATAGTCCCTGACCCTGGAGATCATGTTCGTTTCAGCGACGCAATGTCGTTAAGTCTGGTTGAATCTGCCTATCAGGCCATTCAATCGACAACACCTTCTACCCGCTCTCTTGATGAGTTGTCTCCCAATCCTTTTCGTGTTATTTTTCCCACTGACGAGATGATCATGTCCATCATGGAGGACACCCCTTGGGACGATGGGCATCATCGTTCCATAATCTTTTTGGAACAACACACTCTTGAGAACTATCAACGGATTTCGCCTCCGTCGACCATTGTTGTCATCTCGACGGTTCCCGCGCCTACACATGATGTGTTTTCTGAAGGGAACTTAAGTAATATCTCGCCCACGATTCCCATTGACATATCTATTAAACCTGGGATTGTTGAAAATGTCCATATTGGAGCTTCGTGTTCTTCCGACGAAATAGTCACCTATACGTCTCTTTTCAAAGAATTTCGTGACATCTTCACCTGGAGCTATGAAGAGATGCCAGGTATCGACCCTGCAATTGTTGTACATGAGATCCAGACATACCCCAGAGATAAACATGTCTGGAAACACCTTCGTCCAGTTCACCCACGTAAAGCTACTGCTATCAAACTTGAAGTTGAAAAACTTCTGAAAGCTAGCTTTATTTACTCGGTGGCTCTTACAGAATGGGTTTCCAATCCTGTCCCGATTGACAAGAAAGGAGGCAGTATTCGTGTATGTGTTGATTATAGGGATATTAATAAAGCTTGTCCCAAAGAAAACTTTCCTACCCCCTTCATCGATCAGATTGTCAATGATTGTTCCAGAAGTGAAATTTTCTCTCTCATGGATGGTTTCTCCGGCGATAATCAAATTAACATTGCTCCTGAGGACCAACATAAGACTGCCTTTATTTGTCCTTGGGGTACTTTTGCCTATAGGAAACTCTCTTTTGGTCTTAAGAATGTGGGCGTGACATTTCAACGTGCTACGTCTTATTCTTTTCATGATATCAAGCACATTGTACAACCCTATTTGGACGATTTACCCACTCATTCTATGCGCAGAGTCGATCACCCTACCCACCTTCGATCCATTTTCGTTCGTTGTCGGTTCTATTGAATACGTTTAAATCCTCATAAATGTGTTTTTTGCGTAGAATCTGACCGTCTTCTAGGTTTTATCGTTTCGTGTCATGGGATCCGGGTGGATCCTATTAAGGTTGGGGCGATTCTTAATCTCCCTCCTCCTTCTACACTGCGACAGTTGCAAAGTTTGCAGGGGAAAGAAATCTTTCTTCATCGTTTTATCTCTAATTAAGCCGAGATCACTCGTGGTTTTACGTGGCTACTAAAGAAAGATTCAGAGTTCGTCTGGTATACCATTTCCAACAATGATTTTGAAGATTTGAAGTTGTCCCTAACGCGAGCTCCGCTTCTCTTTCCTCCCGATTACAGTCGCGATTATTTCCTTTATCTTGCTGCCTCAGAGTACACTATTGACATGGTTCTCGTCCAAGAGGATGATGCACACGATGAACATGTTATTTACTACTAGAGTCGAAGTCTCACACCAACTGAAATCAAATATCAACATGTCGAAAAACTTCCCTTGGCTGCCGTTCAAGCCGTCCAACGCTTCCGGCACTATATCCTCTCACACAAGACTACAGTGATTTCTCACTGCAACCCTATGCAACATATTTTGACACGTCAATTGATAGGGGGAAAATACTCCAAATGGATTGTGATACTCCAGGAGTTTGACTTGGAATTTGACTGCGCCAAGTCCAAGAAGTCATTAGTTTTTGCTGAGTTGATATGCGATTTTCCCCACTCTGCAACGAAAAATGTAGCAGTTGATTCATTACCCAATGAATCTCTTTTCCTTATTAGCACTGACGATATTTGGAATGGGGATATCATTATATATCTTCAAACCTAGACTTTTCGGCCTACTTTTTCTAGTACTGAACGACATCGCATATGATATCAAGCTCGTCAATACATTATCCTCGGGGATACTCTTTACCGTCAGGGGATTGACTTTGTTTTTTGACATTGTCTCACATTCGACGAAGCCGAGAAAGCTCTGAATGATTTCCATTTAGGAGCATGTGGTGGTCATATGTCTGGGTATGCTACTTCCCAGAAGATATTACGCGCAGGATATTTTTGGCCTTCTTTGTTTAATGACTGCATTACTGCTGTTCATAAATGCCATGCCTGCCAGACCTACAATCAAAAAATCTGGTCATATCCTGCTCTTCTTCACCCTGTGGTCTCAGTTGGTCCTTTTGCGAAATGGGGCATTGATTTCATGACATGTCACCCTCACTCGGCCGGGGGGCATGGTTACATTATAGTAGCCATTGATTACTTTACGAAATGGGCCGAGGTGATGCCGACATTTGGAAATACTGGAAAAACTGCAACATTGTTTCTTTTTAATCACGTCATAGCTCATTTTGGTGTTCCCCAAGCTATCGTTACTGATCACGGTATCCACTTTAGGAATTTTATGATGTCCAAACTTACTAAGAAGTTGGGTCTTCGTCATGATAACTCAGCGCCCTATTATCCACAAGCCAACGACCAGGTCGAAGAAATCAACAAATTTCTCATAACTATGCTTCGACGGATGATAGGGATTCATAAAACAAGTTGGCACACAATGTTGTTTTCGACATTATGGGCGTACCGGACATCTATCAAGTCCACTACTAGGTTTATGCCTTTTCGGTTAGTCTATGGTGTGGAAGCCATTCTTCCTATCGAATGCGAGATACCCTCTCTGAAGCTAGCTGTTGAACTCCTACCCAACACTTCTGCTGAAGAAGAACATCTATTGTATCTTATGCAATTAGAGGAAACTCGACGTGACGCCACTCTAGTAATAGAAGCCCAGAAAAAACGTGTTAAAGCCCAATATGACAAGCATGTCAAGCCTCGTGTTTTCTCCGAAGGAGATCTTGTTCTTCTCTATGAATAGGATCGAGATGTGTTAGGAGCTGGGAAATTCGAACCCATGTGGCGAGGTCCTTATATTGTTCATCGAGTTTTGGAAAAAGGAGCATATGAGTTGGTAGATTACGATGGTATCCCTTTGAGTGAACCCATGAATGGGTTATACTTGAAGAAGTACTATGCATAAATCATCTGTTCACAAGTACTTGTATTTTATTGTATCATATGTTTTGTGTGTTACTATAGTTTTCTTTTGTCGTTATCTGGTCTCTGGCCTTATGTGACGTTGTGCTTGATTTCCAGATGTCGGAGTCTTTGCTACCTTATATTGGCTTCACTGATGGCGCTAGCCGTAGTACTCAGAACCTCTACGTGGGAAATCTATGCCCCAACAAACGAACTTGTATCTTTACGAGGTGTGTGCCTCGGCCGTGCAACCAACAACATTGCAGAGTATAGCATCGTTATTGAATTATTGGTTGATGCTATCTCACTCTGAATTTGTCATTTGGTTGTACGACTTGACTCACAGCTTGTAGTACTACAGTTAAGTAATATCTACTCTATTCGAAGTCCTACTTTGTTACAGGTATATTTGCAAATTCGCCTCTTGGAACGTTATTTTGATCACATTGAATATCAACATATTCCTAGATGTCTAAATACATTAACAGATGCATTGGCTAATTATGCATTGGATAGACATTTGAATCATTTATAAATCAAACACATCGAACTTCACACAATATAAGGTAAACCGGTAGAAGCCGTTTGTATATATAACGATCAAAAGAGTTTTTTACAAAAAGTTTGTCCGAAGACCAAAAATGTCAAAATTTGAAGCTCATATCTTCTACAAAGTGACGTCATGGATGACGTTCATGGTAACACATGACTTCCCTAGAAACCCTACGGAGCAGTTGAATCATAGATGTTTATACCCCTATAGTATGACGTTGATCGCGTCGTGGAACCTCTTCCAGAGTCATGTCTGGAATGTCTGCAGTCAGGCCCTCTAGATTCTATTCCACCACTTGATAATCCTCAGCATACTATGGTGTTGCTGCTACTTCTCCTCACCACTGGATGGGAGAAGTTCCAGGAGGTCTATAAGGTCCAACATATGTGTTATCAACAAACGATTTTGTATTAGTCTTTGGACAAGCATATAAAACACAAACATTTGAATATGATAAAAAGTTCAAAAACATTTAAAAATAAAAAATATGTGTACTTATTACCAAGGTCCCCCCACTGAGCATCCTCTGGTAATACCAAATCCGGAACTCCTTGGAAATCCAGCCCATCATAAGCATAGTCATCAACCATCAACATCTGTGGTTGAAGCTAGTCAAAGAAAGTATCATCATACTTGATGATCGGTCCTGCTACGTGCCAGGCCATGAGCCGACACCATATCAACATCCTTGGATTCCTGGGACCCGGTATATTCCACTCAACTTGCAGTATCAGTCCGGGAACCCTCTCAAGGAAGAAGGACACCAACAAATATCCATACCCGAATTGCTTCAGGTCACCTTGCCTACATTTGGTCAATTGCTTTTTTATACTGCATAGCACGACATATGCCCAGTTGAACACTTGAGGCTCAGTACACTCAATATCATACTGGAAGTAACTCTGTAACGCCATATGAGGAGTAGAAATCCCAACCATCCTAGCTATAGTGAAAATTATAGTATGGAGGGTCAAGCATTTTACCCCCCAGATAGCTACTTTTCCTTTCTTTCTCTCAGCCTCGAGAACACAATATAAATTGCAGTACTCACTCATCTTTAGCCCACCACCTCTACTATCGGTCAGGCTCACATAGTACCTGCACCGAGACAATCCAGTCAAAAAGTAAATGTCCTCAATGTCTAAGGACAGTGTGTGGACCCCCCACATGAAACACCTGCTGCTCAGGGTCCCACATATGCACCAGGTACTCTAATAGTCTGACTTGGGCCCTCATGCCCGGGATGCGAAAGTACTTCAAGAGCCCACAGTCTCTCAAAACAACTATGGTAGGTGCATGATTTTCGATCATTGCATTGTCCTCTTCATGTTCCCTTTCATGCCACTCAAGCACCATGTTGATGGCCAATTATCTGCATAAGGAACACAATAAGAGGATTAATAACTTTTTTCAAGCTTTGGATATTTTTCATTGGGTAAAAATTTTAATTTTTTTTTGGGATTTGCAGTTCTCGCAGGTGCCCTGTGTGCACAGTGCGAGAACCTCGCAGGTGGCTTTAGGCTCACCTGTGAGATTGCATCATTCTCGCAAGCCCTGTATGGCCTGCCTACGAGAATGGCAGCGCGGGCAACGCACATATAGGGCTTGAAAAATCAACTTAAAACTGAAAATTTAACCAATGAAATTACAAAATTAAACCATGAAAGTGCTAAGGACGAAGAGCTTACCTAATTGTTGCAGACGGCTCACTGAATGGTCTCTCGTAACTCCCGCAATCTAATGCCGAACTTGAAGGGTGAAAGAGGGGTTTTTTGAGCTCAATAGTGGAAATGTAAAAATGGTGTGGTAAAAAGAGTATTTACTCCTTTTATTTACTTTTACTATATCATTTTGGTTTTTTATGATTATTTATCGATTAAAACCTAATCCATAATGTCATGTTGAGTGTAATTCTTATAGGTGTGATGACTTTGATGATCAAATACAGGGATACAAACATCTTTTTCTTTGTTATCACGTGTTTTTTATTGTTTTTTAGGGTTTTTGTATAAAACCTCGAGCGTCGTTTTTGTCTGTTCTTGCGCTCGCAAATACATGAGAACGCGATCGAGCATACTTTTATCACTTTTTCAGGCTCAACAAGGTTATACGAAAAAGGAACCCCCTTGGAGTCCTCTTTAAGCTCTTTTCAGACTCTCTAAACATGAAAAGATCGTCGAGCGACCTTGCTATTTTCACGCTTGATAAAGTATTTGAAGTAAGTGTCTGGTGAGCGATAATTTATCTCTTTTTCAGTCTCATTCAGACTATTTTACGAAAAAGGAACTGAGAGAGTTCTCTTTTAAGTGTTTTTCCAAACTCTATAATCTTGAAAAACCTTCGAGTTTTCTATCTCTGGACTTGTTAAACACACATTGACAGACCCGTGATGGGACCGAACCACTCCTTCTTAGGGTTCGTTAAACATACTCCGATGACTCATCCAAAGGATGAGCTTACATCAACAAGCATATGTTATCCTCCTCAAGTTTGCGTAAAAATAAAGAGGTACTCGCCAGAAATGGTGGGGGAAAATTTGGGAAAGGGATATGCTTTCATTTTCATATTAATTGGCAGTAAGTGTTGCTCTTGAACATGACACCCCCTATTCATCGCATTTGAAGCCGGTTTGGGAAATACATTTGTCTCTCATTCAATTTGCTACAAGGTTATTCCCTGTGTCGTCTTTGAGTCAATGATGCCAAATTATTGGTCGTGTCATTCATATGTTCAAGAGAAGTCCATCTGAAACCTATACTGAGTCGGCCATCTGCAGTTTTCCATTCTCTCTGTGTCGGCCTTCCCTATGTCCAGTCCAATTTGCAAAATACTCTATTTCACCTTCAAAATCTGTTACTCATTTCATGTCATTGATGGGGGATACATCAAGGCCCTCCTGTGATGAGTTTTGTTCCGTCGACTTCATCTCATTATCCGGAATCAAGACTTAGAAATTATTTGGTACCTTGGAGCTTGCATGCCTCAATGGCAGGTTTCCTCTCTTTCGACAGTGGGTTTACATTATTGACCCCTGATCGAAAGATTCCATCGGATGTTCGACTTCAACTCATTTATTCCCCTCGATGCATTGTAATAGGGTACCTTGGGAGTCATTGACATCAATGGTGATTTCCCTCGCACTTGTTAATGGTTTCATCAATGACCGGTAATCAAGTGGTTTCTACCATGTTCGACTTCAACACATGTAATGATCCATATTATTTTCGGCACGAAATGAGAGCAGAGATATAATAACGAAATGCACAGAGATATTGTAGATATTCAATAATATGACATAAATGTATCAGAGATGCAACCATAAACACAGATATACAGTAATACACGATTTCTATTAATGAAATAAATGTACAGAGACTGTAAAAATATAGAGTGAAAGACTCACTAGAATGGTGGCAGCTTATCTCTGAGAAGAGATACGACGGCTACTCGCATTCACAAGAAGATGATCAAAATGAGGCTTTGAAGGCCTTTTTACAATAAATAGGAATGCCAAAAGTCCTAGACGTCCAAAAACCTAACCCTAGGAGATGAAGCGCCAAAAGTCATGTGGGCCCCGTTTGGGTAAGTGAGTACATCAACTTCCCAGGGTCGTAACTTTTGCATACGATCTCCGTTTTAGGCGTGTGATAGCTCGTTGGAAAGGTATCTTCGAGGAGATTCATTTTGGTGGCTCAATTATGTCTTTGGATATAATTGAGAACCTAGATCTTTAAAAACCTTCATTTGGACCCTCAAAATGGCCCTGGAAGTTAAAACTTGCTAAAAATAGTAAATTGCCAAAATTGCCAGAAAACTGTTTTGAGCCATTTGGAAAAGGTGGGTGGCCACCGATATCGACCTAGATCATGTAATCACATGGTTATATTCGTACTTTGGGTGACGTGATTGAAGACCCTGGATACCATCTTTGTGATCCAGGTTGTGATAGAGTATGTATAATTTGCGACACATAGATCCATTGTGTATGTCTCGTGGCTATGTCGTCTTGATTTGAATTTTTTCGCATAGATCCATAGTGTATTCCTAGTGGCTATGATATATTTTGACGGCATGGATCCATAGTGTATGAATGGTGTCCATGACCCACGTCTACATTTGTCATCAGTCTATGATCTGAGTATGGGAATGCCTACCTCAGAATTGGTGTATATGATATTTTGCAGATGCTTGGTTGTTCGCAGATTTCCGATTAGGTGTGCTCCTGGTTCCCGACACACACATGCAGCTTACAAAGTCTATCGGCTGTCACTGGTTCCAACCTCATACTTTTGGGGGCATTCTGTTACCCATGATTTTGGTCATCAGGATGATGTATTGATGATGGTGTACTCAGGCTCTTCATTAGAACTTTTTCCTGAGAAAAAATTATTTTCATCTCTTCCAGAAAACTCATTTTTGAAGACTGTTCACAGGCTACTAGTATATTTTCCTGCCAGAATGCATGATTCTCGTAGGCTGCCTTAAGCCAGGGTGCAAGAAGTTCGCACTGTGTTGAACTGCTAGGGTGTGAACTCTTTCTAAAGCAAGGAAAAAGATGAATTCTCGATGCTTCTAGAAGGGAATCTTCTAGAAGGGAATCTTCTAGAAGGATGAGATGGCATTCGAATGGTTATCCTAGTACTAGATTCCATGATATTTTGGGATCATTCTTATCCAAGTAACTAATTCATTGTCTCCTATATATTGAGGGAATTCTCATGGAAAAGGTTAAGCAAGAAGGTTAAGCAAGATTCATTGGAGAATTAGTGAAATAATTGTGTGAAAGACTGAAGCTACAGAAGCAGTTATCCAAAAGAGTTGATCTTCTTCATGCAAGTGAAAAAGTGTGTGTGTCAGAGCCAAGGGCCATCGAAAGGAAGTTTGCAACATCAAGGCTCAGGTTGTATTCTTTACTTTCCATTAATATGATACAATAATATGTCCCTTTCCCATAAAGCTAATTCCACTTTATTGTATAATTCCTTGATCATATACATAGATTGATTGTTGAATAGATTGTTCTTTCTTCACTTTGGTTGGTTTGTATTGTCTTGGTCTTGGCTACACGAGATCACTGGAGTGAAGCGGGAGAAACAAAGACCATAGGAAGCAATAATAAGGTATGTCCTTTATTCTTGCCTCCTATTTAATTCAATGGTTAGAATCTAGAGAAAGAGTCATCTTCTGTCTTGCTTTGTTCTAGATCCAGGTGGATCTAGGGAGATCGGTTTGTGTCTTCACTTACAGATTTATCCAATAACAACGAGAAGGAGCAACCTTTCCATAAGTTGAGCCATCGGAGCCGTTGGTCGCAAGGTTCTCCACCTTGTGGTATACAAATGACATGTCTAAGTAGTGGCAGTCGAATGTTGTATTCCATGCCTACTACCAGTAGTTGAAGCATGCTATTGAGGCATTTACAGGCATGACCCTGAACACATTGCACTAGTACAGACTGCTAGCGAAGTTCCACGTAGATCGACACTTTATCCATATCACTACGTATAGGGATGAGAGCAAGGAGGAGTTACAATCCTACTATAAGATGTCTGACAAAGACATGGAGGAGATCACCAAAGAATGGCCGACAAAGTTCCTTGTACCGATGGAAGATGCAGAACTCTCTGACCCCAACATCATTGGAATCCCCTTGGTTACCTAGGTCGAGCATGTTGGGCAGAGCAATGCGAAGAAAAATAATAAAAAGGAGGAAGTACAGAACATAGAAACTAATGAGTAGGACAATGCCTCAGAGGAATGTAGGCTTGAATCACCCATAGGAGGAGGAGGAGGTGAAGTTAATAAAGAATAAGGAGGGGAAGAAGGAGAAAAGAAAGACAAAGGTGAAGTTACACCACCAAAGGATCCCCCTACCGAGGCTGAAACTTCGAAGAAAAGGAAGGTTTCTCCATAGAAACCCTCAACAAGAAAGAAGACTCATGCTAATAAGCCTCAATTGAATAATGTGCTCACAAAGGATGATGCCGGTCTAATCATCTCAGTCATTGAGGATGCTTCATATGATATCTTGCAGAGACATGGAGAGAAGCAGGAAATGTTGTATGAAATAATCGAGAAGGAGGTGAAGGAGATAAAACAAAACATCCATTCGAGCCACATCAACTGTGCCTTCTCTGTCGAAGATTGTAGAATTGGGGGATGAGCCCACCCAATTACAAAGACTAGAAGATGCAACAGAGGATTGACTTCATCGAGTCCACAAAGAAAAGGAACAGGCTACATAATCCTTGAAGCAAGAAAATGAGGAGGTGTTAAGAACCAAATATCAATATAGCATAGATAAACCTCAGAAAAAGTACTCAATGCCTTGAAAAATAGATAATTCCAGATAATAAGCCTCTTCAAGGGGGCAACCTCCTTTTACCCCACTTAAATGTTCAAGTAAAAGATGATTCCAAATGAAAATGTCTCCTTGGTATATATAGGAGACTAGGAGGTATAAT
>JZKD02S2352987.1:79768-176296 GCA_000966675.3 Picea glauca | reverse complement strand
AGTATCACTTTTGAACCTTGATTTTGAGGTGGTTCTGCTAGACAATATTTCTTCTGTTGTATCTCCCAAGTTTCGGCCCTTCTGGGTATGAAAATTTCTTTTATGTAGTTCTCTGTTATATCTTATCTACAATGCCATAGGTCTGATCAAAATTGGATGTGCCAAGTGGAATTTATGGTAACTTCCCCACAACTTGATGATTTTTGGCCTTTCCAGGAGATCTTACTTGTATAGCATGCCCCTCACAAAATAATTGATATTACATTCTGAAACTCACACCAGAAATACCACAGACTGTCCATGATCTAATGAAACCAGTCCCACTCAATTTGGATACTCTAGGAATAATTTATGATTGTTTTACCTGGAACACTTTCTTGAGACTAGTCAATAGGACTAGTCAGATACCCTATCTTACACATGGTGTATCTACAAATTTAATATGACCCATAAGCTAAAAGTTTTACCAAATATACCTTACTTATTTCTGTAAATAAAATCTGGAGTTTATGGTGTGAAACATTACAGAAAATTGTTTATAGTGAAAATTCCGCAATGACTCAGTTTAGGATGATTCCAGAACCCTATCTTGTATAGGCTGTATCTCCGAAAGTATAAGGCTTCAGGAGCTGAATTTTTAAACCAAGGTACCTTGATCCGTTTTCTAAATACCCTCCAAGACGTTCCTTTTGAAGCATTGTAAAACAAATGTTATAGTGAAAATTCCAAGGTGTCTTAGATGTAGCAGTGAAACCCCAAGACCTTGAGCTCTGATACCATATGTTAAGAACCAAATATCAATATAGCATAGATAAACCTCATAAAAAGTACTCAACACCTTGAAAAAGAGATAATTTCAGATAATAAGCCTCTTCGAGGGGGAAACCTCATTTTACCCCACTTAAATGTTCAAGTACAAGATGATTCCAAATGAAAATGTTTCCTTGGTATATATAGGAGACTAGGAGGTATAATTACAACTAATGGCCTAAAGATGAAATAAATAAAATAACATTACTAATATAATATGCCCAAATTATGGGGTAATGAGACAATATTAACTTAACAGGAGGTCTTAGAGAAACTACGAGTTGCACAGTCTTACATAGCTGCCTACGAGAAGGAGAAAGATGAAATTCAGGTGATGTTCGAGGAGGACAAAGAAATCGGGAAAAAATAAAAATACCAGTTGCTCGCAGAGTAGACTATAGTCAAAGAGGAAGTGACTACATCACTTCACTCTGTGACAGACTTGGCACAGAAGGAATAAGTGCCAACTAATATTCAAGTGGGGAAGCTCGCTAAGGCCATTAAGCAACTTCAATCATGGGTAATGGAGTTGGAGCTTCAAGAAGTGCCGAGCACTCCACAAGAAGTGCACGATTAGATGGTGGAAGTCTCCAGGGGCATAGTTGGAAGGATCAGGTCACTCACCTCAGAATGCAATAAATTGAGTGATCGTAGTGCGTAGACCTACAAACACCTCGCAGAAGATTTGGAGTTGAGGAAAATGGAAGCACAACTACAAGAGGCGCAACAACAGGACTCCACTGTGCAAGCGCAGATGAAGTCACTCACTGAAGTTGAGAAAATGAAGATATCATAGGAGAAACATGTAGTCCAACAACAAATTACTACCATACAGAGAAAATTCATGGAAGTTACATAGATATTATAGCCAGTGTAGGACGAAGCCTGCACAATTTTTGAAGAAATTGAAGGACAAGGCTCGCAACTAGACCAAGTGATTACGACAGTGGGATAGCGCGTGGAAGGGCCTGTTACAAAGAAAGTGATTTAGGATTTCACCGAGTATGAGGCTCTGGTGAAGTAGCAAGTCGAGGCAGCTTGAGCTAAGCTCGAGGCCTTTGAAGCAGTGTTGCCCAGATCTGAGTGACTCAGGACAAGTCACAGGTCAGTGTTGGGGGCATGTTGGCCCTCGACCAAGTTTTGAGGAAACATTGGTCGTGTTTGACCACTTTTAGGACTTCGAAAAGCTGGTCGAAGATGGAGCACCTAGACGGAGCTGAGATCGTAGGATCTCACTTCTTTTGTGGGATTGTGGACCGAGCAAAGGGTTTACTAGGGTTTATGTAATAGTTTAAGGGATCTCGACCCATGGGTTTACTCATGATTAGTCCTCTTTGTAAATGTATAAATAAGTAGTAGCTAAGCAATGTAAAGTAGTGACTGATTATCTTAGTGCATGAGAATTTGTTTCCTATGTGCACAAGACATTGTAAGTGTTAATGTTGGCTTATTGCAAGAGGTTGTAAGTTACTTTGTGTAGATGAATTGTGTAAAGTAGGGCTTTGTGCTACTAAGGAGTTGGCTCCATGACTTGACCTGGTTTTGGGAAGGAGGATATGGTGCACTGCGCATAGATCTCCTATCCTCTGCAAAGTCTGGCTCTGTGGATTTGTGCACAGGAGCAGACAAATGTAATAAGATTGCATACTAATAGAGAAGAATAAGTTGGTGGACATAGGCCCACACTGGGGCAAACCATGTATATCCTGTGTCTTGATGTGCTTTGTGCGATGTGATTTATGTTGTTTATTTTCTTAGTGTTGTTGTTATAATGAATGATGAATGGATCTGATGTTGTTTCTTAGTGTTGAATGGTATTAAAGATAAATGAATGCTAGATCCAAGCTAATGCTATGTGCTAAGTGATTGGAAGTGCTTGATCTTTATTGTTACTACGTTGATCTATAATAAGGGTTTAATATGCGATGTGAATGAGACTCATCGACTAATGTACATGGTTGTTTAAGTTCTTTGATAAGTGTTGTAATCACAGATCTGTGTCCCATCTTGGTTGTAGACACCTGAGTCCTACAACCCCCCTGCCTCTACCTCAGGTGAGACTTCATCTACTTTGCAGGTGTTTCCTAAAGGGTCAGTAGTTAGGGTTTTTTTGGTGCGTTGTTGAAGCGTTGAACCCTGGGTCTACCCATGTGCCAACACCCTCCCTCCCACTATCTCTCCTCTCTTTATCTCCTACATCTACCACCTCTCTCTCGCTCTCTCCTCATTGTTAGTCTCACTCTGACTCTCTCTACCCATTTTTCTCTCTCCCCCCCTCTTTCTCTTTTCCCATCATTATACCTCCCTCTCTCTCTGTCCATATCACCCTAGACCTCTCTTCTACTCATGTTTTCTCTCTCCATCCTCCCCTTCTCTCCCTCCTCCCTCTCTCTCTACCCCCTCCCTGTCTCTCTCCATATCACTCTCAAAATATCTTTTTCTCTACCCCACTTCTTTATTTACATGTTGCATCTAAAACTCCCTCTCTCATTCAACATATCCCCCTCCCTTTCTCTCCCTAACTGTATCGCCTTCCCTCTCTCCCCTCATTCCTCTCTCTCTCTCTCTCTACCCTCCCTCTTTGTGTCCCTCTCCCTCAATATACCTCACTCTCTTTGTCTTCCTCTCTCTGAATCTCACATTATAATACACTCTTTCTCTACCCACTCTCTATTTATTCCTTTTTATCCCTCTCAAACTCTCTCTCACTATAGAAAGTTTGGTACATCGCAAGGAAAGAAATGGAATTGACCTAGACATGTCAAGACATTTAATTAGACCTATACATAGTAATATATAGACATGGAAAGGAATGTAAATACCTATTCCTAGACCATATGCCATGACCAATACCATAGACCATGGACTAGATGTGTACGATGACCATGATGTATTCCATGACATAGAGCTATAGTTAGACCTAGAGCATGACCTAGACAGTGACATAGACCTATAGCTAGATCTAGACCATGACCATGAATATGACCATGACCTAGAACATGAACTTGAGCTTGACCTAGAACATGAACTCGAGCTTGACCTAGCTACATCTAATCCTAGGCATAACCTATACTTGATACTTAACCCCCTCCACACTCGAGCCTTAATTGTGTTATGCATATACCTATTTTTGAAGGAACCACGACCCTTACACCCACATATTCGTGCTCTAACCATTTCTCTATTCTTTAAAACACTTTCAATCCTAATCCCTTAGGTTGGGATCTCATCCTTTCCTAGTAGGAATGTGTGTGCATTCTACAAATGTGAATGCATTCATTTTGGGAAGTTTTATGTGCCAAGCACACTTCTGAGCCTCTTCTATCTAAAAGGGAAGGCATGACGTAGCATGAAGAGTCAAGGAAAGGAAATGCATGGTAAGGAAAGGCATGTCATGGCATGGCATGGTAATGAAATGCAAGGTAAGGCATGGAAAATTGAGGTGTGTTCCAACGATGTTGTTAAAAATGAAAAATGGTTGGGATGGGACTCCGAGCGTGGGATGAAAATTTTTGTTACTAGAATCAAAATTAAATTAATTTGAATTCCAACACATGGGTGAAAAAAGGACTTAAAATAAAATAGGGTAGAGCATAGAGAAGAAAATGGAAGAGCCAAGAGGAGATAATAGTGTTGGTTCTCTAGTATGGGAGAAAGAGAGGAGAAATACAATCAAGCATAGAGGAGAATAGAGCGCCAGTTCTCTAGGTGGTGGAGATGGGTATGTATCATAATTTGTTTTGTTTCTTGATAAGATATTTTACTAGAAGTATGAGTGATTTATGTTTTATTATTTCATTTGTAGATGTCGAAAAAATCCAAATGTCTTCTAACGGTGAGGCAAGGATCACAACGAATAAAGGATATTTGTAGCAGAGAAATGCAACCTCACTTGTAAGGTGAGTGTTAAGTTTTTCTTTTTCTTCTAACGGATTACTTATACAAGTAATTATATGAACAGGACCATGACCTAGACCATGACCTAGAACTTGACTTAGACCATGACCTAGACCCCCCTAGCTCCACCTAAACATAGGAATAACCTATACTCTACCCTTAACCCCCTCCACACCCAAGACTTAAGTGAAATATGCCTAAAACTCTTTTTTAATAATGATATTTTTTGGATATGACCATTCACCTACAATTTAATAATGATTTCACATGGTTTAATGATGATTATGGTACACTAATTCTACATTTTTTATTTTAATATAAGCATAATATTTTAGTGTATTCAATATTATTTATATGGAATATTTATCCTTATTTGAATGTTTTTCTTAATTTGTTTTTAAATCATTTTATCTTTTAAATTTCTTACCCTTTTGGTGATTTGATTTGATTTCATTATCAGGTTTTCTCATGTCTCTCCATGATTGTCCATTGTTTGATTTTATATTATAAAAAATACATGATTGAGATTTTTTATTATGAGATTGGAATAGATTATGTATTAATAGAACACTTTTATATTTGTATGTTCTTCAATATTATATTGTTGTCATTATCCATTTACATCCTAGTAACAAGCGTAAAAGGTTAAATTTCCTTCATTTTGTATTGTTCGCAATCAATGTTCGACATGCCCTAGATTATGTATGACAAACAAATTATCTATATTTACTCTCAGTCACTCTCTCTCTACCCCCCTCCTCCCTCGCACTATCTCTCCTCTCTCTTTCCTAAATCTACCATCTCTCTCCCACCTCTCTCTCTCTCTACCCCCTCCCTTGGTATTCCTCTCCCACCCTCTCACACTCTGAAACAATCCATCTCTACCCCCTTCTCTCTTTACCTCTTCAATCTAAACTTTTCTCTCTCACTCATTGTATCCCACTCCCTCTCTCTCCCCCACTCTCCCCACCTTGCTCTTCTTTCTTATATCTAAACCCCCTTCCCTCTCTCCACCCCGCTTCCTCTCTCTCTCTCTCTAACCCCCCTCTCTATATCTCTCTCCCTCACTCTCACACACTCTCTTTTCCTTCCCCTCTCCTCCTCTCACACTCTCTTTCTTCTTCTCTCTCTACCTCCCTATATATATCGAAAGGAAAGAAATGTACTTGAACTATACATGTCAATACCTATACCTTGACCTAGACATAACAAGACCTAGAAATGGCAAGACCTACACCATGACCTAGAACATGACCTAGACCTATATGATTACTGTGAGATAGGCCATGACATAGACCTAGAGATACAACTAGACCATGATCTATACCATGAAATATATCTATATCTATATTTAAACCATGACCTAGACCTATACCAATACCATGACCTAGATCTTGACCTAGACCATGAACTAAACCCCCCTAGCTCCATCTAAGCCTAGGAATAACCTATACTTGACCCTTAACCCTTTCCATACTCGATCCCTAAAATGCACTTTGCATATACCTATTGTTAAAGATCCCACAACCCTTGCACCCACATCTTGGTTCTCTAACCATTTCTCTATGCTTCAAAACACTTTTAATCCTAAGCCCTTATGTCCTAGTTGTCCCCAAAACCATATAAATATTTATTCATAAATATTTTTGGTCTACAATAAATGCTATATTTGTTGTATTAAGAGCGTACACACACTCTTGTGATTTGAAATCCTCGAGGTTGTTCTCTCATCCATACCTTGCAGGAACACGTGCACGTTCCTAGAATGCACATGCGTTATAGGAACATGCACACATTCCTGCTGGGCATTTTTAAGTTCCAAGCACACTCCTCAACCTCATCTATCTCAAAAACTTGAAAAATACCAACATCTGCATGCAAAAATAGCTGGAATAGATAGGTTTTTGTTCTTTCTATCTTGTTTTTTAATTCATACATAATTGTGTTCTATTGCAAGACAATTTTGGGAAGAATTAGAAGACAAAATTGCCCAAGCAGAATTGGAATTGTTGGTTGTGTCTTCTTTTGTAATAGAAAGACAATTTTGTCCAATTGAGATTGTTAGTTGTGTCTTCTTGTGTAATACCAAGACAAATTTGTCCAATTGGAATTGTTTGTTGTGTTTTCTTGTGTAATACCAAGACAAATTTGTCCAATTGGAATTGGAATTGTTAGTTTTGTCTTCTTTTGTAATACCAAGACAAATTTATCCAATTGGAATTGGAATTGTTAGTTGTGTCTTCTTGTGTAATACTAAGAAAAATTTGTCCAATTGGAATTGGAATTGGAATTGGAATTGTTAGTTGTGTTTTCTTTTGTAATACCAAGACAAATTTGTACACTTGGGATTGGAATTGTTAGTTGTGCCTTCTTGTGTAATACCAAGAAAAATTTGTGGTGGGGTGATTGGAAGCCAATTTTTGTCATTAACATGGGGAACCTATGGAATCAAGGTATAAATTCCTTGAGGAAAGAGAAACCCATCGAAAAGGTAGAAGAAGAAATATAAAAGGAAAAGTTATGTAAATCAAAGCGTAAGATTTCAGAAGAGAGCGATACAATTTCTAGTGGAATATATGTTGTTTTTGTTTCTCCTCCATCACCACAAGAAAAGTACAGGAGTTCAATAGAGACCATTCCAATCAGTATCTCACCAAGATAAGTTGTTTTGAATGACTATATGATGGAGGATTTTCTTGGAGTTGATTATACAATGGATGAAATTAGAAATGCAACTAGTGTAAAAAATTATGGTAAAGATGTTCTTGTGGTGCAGCCTCTTGTTGGATAGTCAAAAATTCCAGAAACTAGTCATGGGAATTTCCACTCTCCTCCGCAAATTTATATTTCAGTGATTGAAGGGGAAATAACTTCAACATAGTTAACTTCACAACAGGGAGGTCAAGAGTGCCAGAATAGGGGTTCATCATCCCTACCTAGATTGAGCAGTGTGTGGAGAAAAACTCCTAAATGCATTCATGTGGATAGAAGTGGTCTAGAATCACTTGAAGGTAAGTTACCTAACTATAATATTCATTATAATTCTTATAAAATCATTAAAGAATATTTTGAACCAAAATCCAATGCCACTAAATGTCAATTATTTTTGGTTGTGTTAAAATATATAAGTTTGACTGTTGTTAGGATAATTTTAGGCATTAAAACAATCAAAAGTTTAGAAACATGTCATCATATTGTTAGAAACCTTGTGGGTGATTTTCAAGGAATTGGTAAGAAATATCATTCTAAAGACCGTAATGCAGCCCGACGTGTCTTGTCACAATAAATTGTTAGTAAGATCATAAGAAAACATTGTTTTATCCAAAAAACCTCTTATCTCATGAAATACAATATCAAAACCCTTAGAAAGTATTCTCATAGAGAAGATAGCCTCGATACGAGTGGCCCAACAGATTTGTGGGCCTTCACTATTAGGTTTCCTTGTTCTGATATGAAGTTCATTGGAATAGTTAGGGGACTAGTACAAGATTTCTGGCATGAGAACACTATGCCTTCTTCCAAACAAAAATATGTACTAAAATATAGAAGGGGATATAGGGACCTTGAACCCTATATTAAACACTTTCTTGACAATAAACGAACGTAATTGTATGAGATATTCATGACAGTACATAGTGCACTTAACTTGGGCCAAATATATTTCCATAAATGCAATCCTTGGTATGTTCAAATAAACACAATTTGTAACACATGTTGTTGTATATATCACATTGAGTTTGGTTATTATTATCACACACACACACACACATATTATGTATTTCATAACACCCTTTTGCATGAATGTTCAATTATATTGTATTTGCCATCATCTAGAGACTTTATTCACAACATCTTGTGTACAAGGCCATAGGGTTGTACATTTTATCAAAAATATTGATTAGATGGGACATGACCAGGTGTGGTGGAATGGAATTACTAAGCAAGTGCATCCATCTAAGTGATGAGTATGAATTGAGGAGGAAGGAGTTTTCCCTGCAAATATTTAAATATGTCACATATGATATTGACGAAGGGTAGGAAAGAAAAAATATACAATTGGTGACTTCCCAGTTATGAGTATGTGAATTCATGAAGGACTTTGTCGAAAAGACATGATAATATGTTCAACATGTCCATGTGGCTTGATGGCAAGACACACATTTTAGAATATGAATATATACATTTCCCATTGGTACTATTTTATCAGTGGTTGATTTTGTAGATAACTACACCCTTCAACCACAAAATGAGATTCAAAGCCAATATTATCACTCAGAGTAGGTCAACATAATGGTCCATATGACATAAATGCATGGGCTGGATAGTAACGAAGAAAACATAGTTATATTGAAGGAGTATGACTTCTACATAAATGATGATCGGTGCCACATCTTATCCTACGTACAACATCGCTTTAATTTGTTATAAAGTCACCTTAAGGAGAATAAAATATAGATGGATCAACATAAGATTTGGTCAAATGGTTCCACAAGGCAGTTAAAAAATGCTTGCGTATTTCAATGGTTGTATATGTTTCACAAAAAACTCTAGGTACCACATATTTGAAACTATTTTGAGTCCATGCACTGGACAGGGGAGAATAATGGAGGAGAATAATGGAGAAGGAGCATGCATAAAAAGAGCTCTATGCAAGAAAGAAATGAATTTCACAACTACTTCCCTCATTCGAGATGTGAAATCCATTGTTGAATGGTGTTCTTCAGTAATGGGAGAGGGAACAATAAATCGTGAAGACCAATCACTCAGGAAAGGAAATGTACATAGATATTTTTGGGAGGTAGTCGATGTAGATTTATCACAGTGGTATGAATGTAAAACAATCTAGGGAAATCATGGATTCTATTCAGTTCGAACATTGAACAATGCAATAGTTGAAATATGGATGAGAAAACTCTCTTGCTTATGTGGTCCATGTAGTAGTAATGAATGTGATGATTGTGAATTGACATATTATGTTAATAGAAGGGATCATATATCAATCCCCATTGGTGAACATATAACTATGGAATTATCCTAGTTGGAGGAGGACCATTCAATTATTTCAGTAGATTATGATCATGTCTTAGATCTCGTACTACTAGGTTTGATGAAATATTCTATTAAATTTTTAATAACTATCATCAATGTTTTATGATTTGGTAATTTAGTGGACTCATGTGTTAGCACTTCATTTTTTTTAGGGAAACTATACGCAGTTGTTTCACCAAGGGTTAATGAATGGGGCATTGACCATTGGCTTACACGTTTCTTAGAGGGAAATAACACCTTCATGTGATCAATAACATACGTCGAAGGAATTGAAATCTTGATTGGGTTGATGGATATTAAAGGAGAATATCTGACACATGATGAAAGAACACATAACAAAGGTGGTTATGTATTTCAAGATTATAGACTGGGTGAACTTGTATACCACTTTACGAATTTTTTTGTTTGTACAAACCTACAACTATAAACAATGGAAAGTAATAACTAATCAAAGGTACGATACTTCTTGCCTTACTCTTAGCACGTGAAGTTAATGGAGACCATCAATATTAGAA
The DNA here is from genome assembly GCA_000966675.3 of Picea glauca. Taxonomy (NCBI): domain Eukaryota; kingdom Viridiplantae; phylum Streptophyta; class Pinopsida; order Pinales; family Pinaceae; genus Picea; species Picea glauca. The sequence goes on along the minus strand of JZKD02S2352987.1, from coordinate 166,025 downwards.
GTGATTCTGATGGTCTATTTGAATGACCATAGGTATGTAAAAGGAATAATTGAACACATATTTAATATTTAAGAATGGTTGAAATTTTGTCTTCATTCTATGGTTGTTATGTTATTCTTGTATTTTGTGGTTCTTTTTTGTTGTTAGTGAATTATGTTTATCCTTCCCTTGCCTTTCCTTTCTTTTATTCCCTATCCTTTTCTTTCCTTCCTTTCCTTTTCGTCCCTTTCCTTTCTTTCATTTCCTTGATATTCCATGCCATGACATGCCTTTCCTTTCCATTCCATGCCCTACCTATCCATGCCATGCCATGCCATCACATGGAATGCCTTAACTTTCCATGCCATTCCTTTCCATTCCTTTCCTTTCCATGCATTTCCTTTCCATGCCATGCCTTTCCTTTCCTTCACTTTCCATGCCATGACTTGCCATGGATTGCATTGACTTGTTTTTCCATGCCATGACTTGCCATGGATTGCATTGACTTGTTTTTCCATGCCATGACTTGCCATGGATTGCATTGACTTGTTTTTCCATGCCATGACATGCCTTCCCTTCCTTTTCCTTTCCATTACTTTCCTTTCCATGTATTTCCATGCCATGAATTTCCATGACATGCCATGCCATGCCATAACATGCCATGCCTTTCCTTGCCATGCATTGCCTTTCCATGCCATGCCTATCCTTTTATTTCCTTCCTTTCCTTTCCTTTCTTTCCTTGCTATTCCATACCATGACATGTCATTCCTTTCCTTTCCATGCATTACCTTTCCATGCCATGTATTTCCTTTCCTTCACTTTCCATGCCATGACATGTCATGGCATGCATTTCCTTGTTTTTCCATGCCATGCCATGCCTTGACTTCCTTTTCCTTGCCATGCCTTTCCTTTCCATGTATTTCCAGGCCATGCCTTGCCATGACATGTCATTCCATGCCATTCCTTTCCTTTCCATGCCTTTCCTTTCCTTGTGTTCACTTTCGATGCCATTCCATTACATGCCTTTCCATGGAATGTCTTCCCATTTCATGCCATGCCATGCATTGCCTTTCCTTGCCATGGAATGACTTTCCTTTCCTGTCCATGGAATGCCTTGCCTTTCCATGCGATTCCTTTCCATGCCTTTACTTTCCATGCCATGCCTTTCCTTCCCATGACATCCCATGACATCCCATGCTATGCCATGTATTTCATTTCCTTTTCATGCCATGCCTTACGTTTCCTTTCCATTCCATGCCACACCCTGCCATGGCACACCATTCCATGCCTTTCCATGCCTTTCATCACCATTACATGCCATCCATTTCTTTTCCATGTGATGACTTACCTTTCCTTCACTTTGCATGGCATTCCATGCCTTTCCCTATCGTCTCATGCCTTGCATTACCTTTCCATTCCATGCCATGCCATGCATTTCCATTCCATGCCTTGCCTTGTGATGTCATGTTTTTCCTTTCCATTCCATTCCATGCCTTGCATTTCCTTTCCATGTCATGACTTCCCATTCCATGAATTTCATCACCTTGCATTTACATGCCATGGAATGCATTGCCTTGCCTTTCCATGCCTTGCCTTTTCTATCCTTACAAGGTGTTAAATTTTCAAACATATGTAATAAGCACTAAGAAAAACCATAGTCATGGAGATCCTGCAAAAAATGATTTTTCAGGGAACAAAATGACAGTGGAAGGGCCTCACTATATGAAATTAGGTTCCCTGGATCCAATGCAACTGTCGGTTCGTCCATCTGAGTCATGGTTTGAGTTTTGTCGCGGGTTGCAACTCACCTCCTAAATCCATTCAAGGACATGCTGGAAATTTGGTCTAGGGGCATAAAATTCAAATAAAGGAGAATAACGGAGTTTCGTAAGCTCCCAAAATCTTGTTTGGCCAAGGCCCACTCGACCACACTACCCAAAATTGCCCAACACAATTTTCTTGAAAATCAAACTCTTGTTCAGAATTTGCACTATGCCTTATTGAGAAAAAACCTAGTCCCAAAGATCCTACAACAAACACTTTTCCAGGAAAAAATATGACAACAGAGGGGCCCCACTATATGAAACCTGATGCCCCAGATCCAATGCAATCGATGGTTTGTCCATACGAATCCTTTTTTGAGTTTTATTGCGAGTTAAAACTCACCTCCTCAAGCCATTTAGGAACAGGTTGGCATTTTGGTCATGTTATCGCACAATATGTACTTTACCAAAGCCCAAGGAAAGTAAGGGATATTGGAATAACAGATAATGTATCCTATCACTATCACCTTAATAAGAAATCCCCACTTTATATGAATATGCAAGGTATACTCTAGGGGAGGAGTCCTCGGTAACATAAAGGGATAGAAAATTAGGGTTATGTTCAAGATAAATTGCCCCCCTCTCACTGGTTACCAAAGTCACTAAATTCGTGTCCCAAAGATGAGGTTAATGAAGTGATTTATGTACCTGTCTAGAATAAAAAAATATAACATGCATATACAATAATTCCAAGTACAAATATGATAATAACACCTCAGTAAACAATGGAGAGTGACAATAAGTGCTAGCGGATATAAAATTGCAGCAATTAATAAGTTTATAACAACAATTGATAAAAATGTAACAACTGCAACAAATACTCCTCATAAAATCTTGAAAAGAAAATTAAAATATAGCATTGACTAAGTAGTATGATAATAACTTGTCATAAGCAATTTCTGAAATGATTATCTAGCAATCAGAGTGAGTATGCAAAAAATTTACTGCAATTATATGGTTGTAGCAAACATTTATAACAATATCAAACAAGTTAGTGATCTAGGATAAACTAGGGTTAGAGATAGTTAGTAAAATCTTAGGAGAATAGTTCTTGAGTGTTTAATCAATCCTTCAACAAGATATAGGAAAGAACTAGTTCCTTCTAGGTCTTATGGAGTCAAGTGGACGACTTCTTCTAAGGATGCAAATCAATTTGATAATGTACAAAATTCTAAGAGGAAAAATGCATAGGAGAAGTAGTAACTTCAGTCCCCCTATGCATTGACCTCAAGAGACAATATGCTAGGGTGTAGGAAATTCTAGGCCTTAACACCTTTCTTAGGGTAAAATGAGGTCAGAAAATTTGTAGAGACAATATTCTAGTTTTACTCCATAAGACAATTATGGAGTAAAACTTATGCAAATATAACTAAGTCAAAATCCTTAGAGTGCTAGCAATTCAAGGCTCTAGGGTTTTACTAGTGGCTAGATCAATTCAATGAAAATCTTGGAAAATAGAAAGTAAGAAAGTATTAATTTAAGTTCCTTACTTTAGGCATTGAGTATACGATGCAATTTCATAATCTTGTATGAGAAAATAAAACCATACACAAACCATTCAATATATGACAAAAAATGCATATTTTACTTACTTGCACCAAGAATAATCGTTAAAATACCATGCAAGATCACGATAAAAACTTCCAAGATTGATCCAAGTTGCGAAAAATAGCCTTATAGAAGAGTGTGCCTCACAATTTCATCCAATATCCCTCACTAGGGAAGAAATTTCAGACCTCTTCTCTTGTGTGAGAAGTTGTGACGTGAAAATGAAAGCACTTTATGTTTATTTATACAAAATTTTGACCTTTAACTAATTTTAGGTCAAAAATAAGACTGACATGGCCAATTTACAATAAAATTCAATTTTGACATAATAAAAATTAATTTTCATCTAGAAACACCTCCAAGGGTGACTTCATGCCCCTCTTGGGTGACGTTGAGCTCGATAAGTGAAACATTGAGCTGGAAAAGTGGGGCGCTTGGACTCCAAAGGCCCCAAATGATGTCCACACGTGCCACCAGGCTCATAAATGTCTCCAAAAATGAAACCATAGCTCTGGGTGACGTCTAGGACTATGATGGTGACATTCAGGGCCCTCAAGGGATAACATCCACATAGGAAGAGAAAGGTCCCCTGGGTCTAGGTCTGCAAGGGTGCCTCCAAATGCAATGTCCTTCTTTCTTCTAGTGAAAGTCCTCAATTTCTTCTTACCCGTGGCTAGGGTTTTAACATCCATTTGTGGCATTTAAGCCCCATCAAGGTCTGAGCTAATCATTTCCTCATGTGTACTTGTCCATCGAGCAAGGTCCTGCAACAAAAAAAAGTACGCCCTCTAGGGGTTCATAAGTCATAGGGATCATAACATGTAAATCACATCCAATGATTAAATTACCCAAACATGTGCATCAAACCCCCCTTAACTCAGATAAATGCTCAAAGACATTATGAAATTTGAAAAGTTAGGTTTGGAGAAGTTCTTAGGGTGTCCTATTGGGCTAACCTCTCTTAATTTGGGATGTTTCCTAGGTGGGATCTAGTCCAAGTCATGTAAGTGTATGAGGTGGCATGGGGTAATTATTTGGGCATGGGGTGCATGTAATAATAGGGAAATGTAAAGTCTTACCTGTGGGTGCCTTTGTATAGGGTGAGTTGCACCTTATCATAAGTGAAATTTTTTCCTATCCCATTCATTTCCTTTTACTCTTAACTTTATTTCTTTTGATGTGTTTTTCTTGTGCTTCAAGGGAATAGTTGAGGGACACTATCCTGGATTGATGACCAGAGGTTATAGAATTATCCACAAACATTTCATGGAAATGAGAAGGCATGCTTGTGATAAGACCCCCTTTCTCTTTTCTATGCCACCAAGATCCACTACCCTGGTTTAGTGACCAGATAGGTGGTAGTGTCATACCTCTATATTCCCATGGTCATAATAGGTTGTCTTGTGATGAGACCTACTATCCATTAGACAGTACCTTGAGTGTTTATGTATCTTATGGGTCCCCTTTTCTTACTGAGAAGCTTTTCACTACTTTCTCGAGGATCCCTGGGCGAAGCATATCAAAGGTTTCAACATTGGATTTTAACTCTTGCCAGCTAATTTTACCCTCTAGGCCTTTAGCCCCTTCTTCCCACAAGGTAAGGTACAACCCTTCCTACTGTAGCCAATCCCAATTCCCAAAAAAGGATAGGGGAAATGGAAGGAATAAATATGGAAAGTGGTAATCATGGAGGGAATGGATGATGACTTTTCACAGATCCACCCAGTAGAAACCCATCCTAAAGGAAAATCAAGTTTCTAGGGCACCATGTCACCCTTCCAGGTATGAATGAGGAAATTAACATAATTTCCAAGTAAACATCATGAAATGAAGAAGGTTCCAATAGAACATGTTCAAGTGCTTCAAAAATCAGAGTGATACATACCATGATAATCAAACTCATTACCTCATGGAACAAGACTCACCGCTACTTCGGGACTAGGCTGGTGCGATGGATATTATTGTTGGTGATACATGGACTGCACTGAAGAAAAGAGAGGCCCTCTGGGGCCATGCTCAAGTTGTGTGGCTCTCGGTACTCCATGTCTAGGACCCATGGGCCTTGAGATATGATCTCCTTATTTATCCCTATGCTAGAGGATAACAGGTCCAGGGGCATAAAATCCAAATCAAGGAGAATAACGAAGTTCTTTAACCTCCCGTATGTCTAGCTGTCCAAGACCCATGCGAACATGATACCCACAATTCCTCGGAATAACGTTCTTGAAAATAGACCTCTTATTCAAAACATCCACTATGCCTCATTGACCAAAACCCTAGTCTCAGAGATCCTGCAAGAAACACTTTTCCTGATGAAAGAATGACAATGGAGGCCCCCCACTAGTTGAAACATAATTCCCTATATCCAATGCAATCGATGGTTCATCCATCCAAGTCTCTTTTTGATATTTGTCTCGAGTTGCAACTCACCTCCTGAAGCCATTCATGGACATGTTGGAAATTTGGTTCGGGGGAATAAAATCCAAATCGAGCAACATAACTAAGTTTTGTAAGCTCCCTCACATTTGTTTGGCCAAGGCCCATGTGACCACACTACCCACAATCGCTTGACACATTCTTCTTGCAAATCGACCTCTTGTTTAGAATTTTCACTATGCCTCATTGAGAAAAACCCTAGTCCCGAAGGTCTTGAAACAAACTCTTTTCCAGGAAACATAATGACAATAAAGGGGCCCTACTAGCTAAAATACAGTACCCCAAATCCAATGAAATTTATGGTTCATCCATCTGAGGCTCGTTTTGAGTTTTGTCGAGTTTCAACTTGCCTCCTCAAGCTATTCAAGGACATGTTAGCAATTTGGTCCGGGGTCCTAAAATACAAACTAAGAATCATAACGGAGTTTCATAAGCTCTCGCACATCTATTTTTCCAAGGCCCACATGAACACGCTACCCACAATATCTTGACACAATGTTATTTAAAATCGACCTCTTGTTTAGAATTTTCACTATGCCTCATTAAGAAAAAAGCCTTAGTCCTGAAGATCCTACAACAAATAATTTTCTAGGAACATAATGACAATGGAGGGGCCCCACTAGATAAAACTTGGTTCCCCAGATCCAATGCAACTGAAAGTTTGTACATCTGATTCTCGTTTTGATTTTTGTCACAAGTTGCAACTTGCCTCCTCAAGCCATTCAGGGACATGTTGGCAATTTGGTCCAAGGGCATAAAATCCAAACCGAGCAGCATAACATATTTATGTAATCTCTCACACATTAGTTTAGCCAAGGCCCATGTGACCATGCTACCCACAATTTCTCGACACAATGTTCTTGAAAATTAACCTTTTGTTCAGATATTGCACTAAGCCTCATTGAGAAAAACCCTAGTCCCGAAGATCCTGCAACAAATATTTTTCCAAGAAATTGAATGAAAACGAAGGGGCCCCACTAGATGAAACCCGATGCTTTAGATCCAATGCAATCGATAGTTCATCCATTCAAGTCCCAGTTTGAGTTTTATCATGATTTTCAACTCGCCTCCTCAAGCCATTCAAGGACATGTTGGAAATTTGTTCGAGGGGCATAAAATCCAAACTGAGAAGCATAACAAAGTTCCAAGGCCCACGCTACCCACAATCAATTGGAGTGGTGTTCTTGAAAATTTACCTCTTGTTCAGAATTTCCACTATGCCTCATTGAGAAAAACCCTAGTCCTGGAGATCCTCCAACAAATGATTTTCCAGGAAACAAAATGACAACAGAGGGGCCCCACTAGCTGAAACCTGATGCCTCATATCCAATGCAATCAATGGTTCTTCCATGTGATTCTCGGTCTGATTTTTATCACGAGTTGAAAATCGCCTCCTCAAGCCATTCAGGGACATATTGGCAATAGACCTAGACCTAAACCATGACCATGACATAGACCGAGACCTATACCTAAACCATGAACTAGAATTAGACCTATACCTAAACCTAGAACTAAACCATGACCTATACCTATACCTATATCTAAACCATGACCAAGACCTAGACCTAGACAAATACCTAGACCTACACCATTACCATGACCTATACCATGACATAGTCCATGACCTAGACCATGGAAAGACAAGGCATGACATTGAAAGGCATGGAAACATAATGTCTAGGTATAGGTCTAGGTCTAGGTATGGTAGTGCAAGGAAAGACAATGCAAGGAAAGACATGACAAGGCTAAGCAAATCTAGACATGGAAAGTCAAGGAAAGGTCTAGGTCTAGGTCTAGGTCTACATGCTATATCTTGTTATAAAATTTATTGAGTTGAAATATTACTTTTTATTTCTTTGATTTTAAATAAGTCCTTGAAGTTTAATGTATCAATAGTATAATGAGACTATGCCATAAGTAGGGAACATAAACCTATTTAGTGACATCCATATTTATGTAAATTCTATTAATTATGATAATCCATTCTTCACAACTATGAAGATAACTAAGTTATATGAATAAAGAGAACTTATGTTATGACATTGAAATTCTCATGCAATTATTTTTATCTAAGATAGATGGGATAACAAGTTGTAGAATTACATGCTTAATGAATCCTTTGATTGTAATTTTTAGGTATTAAAGTTCTTCCTTTAGTAGAAGCATTATTTTCTTAAGTAGAAAAAAAGGTATGATACATTGTTGGAGTAAGTTATTTTGGCATAAAAGTTCAAGGAATAAGGAAGAGCACAACAAACGAGGCAAGAAGCTAAGGAATGGACTAAAGAAGTAGCACACACTAGGAATTAAGGAAAATTAGTGTGAGGAGAAGAAGAGTCAAATCAAGGAACGATTGAATCGAGGACCAACTATGCATAATAAGTTACCATGTGGAAAAACCTAATCCACTTAGGGTTAGTGTTTTGGGTCATTGTTGTAAGGTTTTCTACCCACTTTTGGTAGTATAAGTAGGCAATATAGGATTTGAGGAGATTATCCTTGATCATCTTTGAGCATGGTTGAGAGCACCTTTGAGAACTTTTATGAATTTTTTATCTAGTGTTTGTGGAATGTTTTGGTCAAGAGTTGTGGAGCTCATATGGAGTCTATTTTGAGTTGTATCTGAGGGTCAGGTCACAAGCTGTGGAGCTTGGTGCAACACCGATCCAACACACCATTACCATAATCTTGATGTAATGCACACAACACAAACATTTTATGAAGAATAATAATAATAAGAAGATATTTGTGGACATAGCCTAGGGCGGTCAACCATGGTAAAAAACTGTGTTAATGTGTAGAATGTGTTCTTTATGGTTTTAAATGTATTTTATGATGGATGAATGGATACATGAGTGAATCTGTTAAGGTTGTTTTGCAATGTTCACTATATTAGTCACTTCTGTTAAGGTTTTAAATGTTCACTTCTGCATAATAAATGTTAAAGGTTAATAGTAGATATGAATGATGAATATTGAAGTATAGGTATGCCTAACATCCCATGAGAATCATCCCTTCCACGATTGCAGACATCAGGGTCATGAAATAACACATAATCCATCTCGGGTGAGACTATGTTGTGCACTCTGTGTGCAGTGTTTCCTTATGGTTTACCAGAGGGGTCAATGGTTTCTAGGGTTTTGTTGGAGAACTAAGGTAGAACCCAAGTCTTCCCATACATCCAACAAATGTTTCAGTTGTCAGTTGGAATTCAGAAGATCAGATTGGAGGGGATTTTATGAAGAGAATGCAATGGTAGAAGGGGATACTTAGGCCATGGAATACAAGAAAACAATATATTGAAAGATGTTTGGAGACAAAGCAAATCGAGTTTGTGCAGAAAGACAATAGAAGCTACAGGTATACACCACACCATTATTTATAGAGATATGTGTTTACTGATTTGCATGAGGCATATTTCTATTATTTTCTAGAGTTGTTACAAGAGTGGTTATTGAGGTTGAGGCATATTTCTATTATTTTCAGATTTGTTACAAGAGTGGTTATTGAGGTTGAAGGATACTTATCCAACTAATTAGATAAGACTAGTAGAGTGTACTATTGAGAATATTTCATGGTTGGAAAGAGTCAATAATAAATTCACATGCGTAGTGTATTTCTGGTTAGACAGTATTGATGTAGGGTTTATTACTGAGTTTGCAGTTGATACTGTGAATTCTTACACTACTGCAGAGTAGGAGTTTCTGAAGGGACGAAGAGGAAGGTACATTAGGTCACTTTACACATAAATCAAGATTCTATTACGTGATAAATGCATGATGACAATGGAGTTAGATAGATAAATCACTTTGCGTGCATGGGAAAGATGGGGGAAGCACTAAGGAAGATATGAGATACAGAGAGGGATATGGATGAAGGCTAGAAGAAGGAAGAAATGGACCCAATTATGATGGATGAGGAATAGACCAAGGAGATAATGGAAAGAGTAGGAGTGACGGGAAACAGAAGACCCTACAAGTATAAGATTAATAGGAAAAGAGGGCAGTAGTTGAGCAAGAGGGCTTGGACAGTGATGAGGAAGAGGTAGAGGATCTTCGTGTGATAAGGAAGAGTGAAGAAATATTGTGTGCTAGATATGGAAGGAAATCCATAGGTCAAGGGTCCGACACAAAATAAGGATCTCCATTCCAGATCTGAATTAGTGTGGAACCCACAACCCCATGTGCGACTAAGACATCTGAAGAAGAAGAAACGTTAAGACAACAAGTGATTAGTGGTAGAAGGATTTTAGTGGGATTTGGGTCCAATGGAAATTCAAGTAGAAGTATAAGATCATCTAGTAGCAGTCAAGTATCTACACCACGCAGAGGTGGTAGTACAACAAACTTCACAATGGCAGGTGTTTATCCAACTATTCTATTACTAGAGTTATGTGGAGAAGGGTCGGAGGACCCAGAGAAGAACTTGTTTATTTGTGAGAAAATTAGGGTAGCTAAGAAGATTATAGATGCATATACAAAAGTGGTGCAACTGGCGATCATATTCATAGAACACGCACTAGACTAGTATATGGGCTTCATAGTAAACAATCCACAAGGAGAACCTACAACTGTCGCGGATGTAAATAAGGCTTTGATGAATGAATTTCAACGCCCTAATTCAGAGGATCAGTTCATGAATGAGATGATAGAGATCAAATAGAAGCCAAGTGATTCAGTGTGGGAGGTTGATCATAAGTTAAAAAGAATAAAACGTAAGTTGAAGTATCTTATCATAGATATGCAACATAGACATTTATTTGTTAACTCTTTATTGACACATTTGAAGTATCCATTAAGGCATCAAAAGTTTCAAACTCAATTTGATGCCTTACAAGAAGCATTGCAATTGGAGGAAAACTAGTATAAGAATACATATCTAGTTGTGGAAGAGATGAGATAAGACCTGAAGAACTTGACATTCCAGTTAAATCAGAATAAGGGAAATGAAAAGAGGGAATATGTCTGGTGCACATTTTGCAGAAAAAAGGGTCATCATAAGAATGAGTTCCCAACCTTTGTGCAGTACTTGGGTATAGAAATTTCAAATCCTTTACCCATAGGAGGAATATGGTGTGATATATGTAGAACACATGGACATGATCGTTATCATTTTCCCATGATGTAAAAGTATCAAACCGTTCCCAAGACTACATTTTGTAATTTTTGCAAGTTTGTTGGACATGAAGACAAGGATTGTAGAACCTTGAAAATAATGAAGGAAAGGGCATCATATACTTATAGGGTGTAGTTTGAATTAATGATAGGACCTCCTGCGTAGTAGCCACACTATAATAACTCGCATATGTTTTCAATGCAACCATAATATAATAACACACCATAGTTTGGAGCACCACTGTAGTATAGCAACACGCAACAGTGTGCAAAACCACCGCAATATAATAATGCATAGCTATAGTACAATCAAGCACCATAGTATAACACACCACATAGAGACAATCAATGAAATATAGGAGGATTCATAGGAGGAGGCTGTGGAGGAAGAGGAATATTAGTAGGTAAGGACCAATAGTTATTCATAATTGTCAGAAACCTGGACACTATGAAAGAGATTGTCCACAACCACCTACAACATGTATGCATTTTCACACAACAGATCATAACACAAAATACCATATGAAACTTCTGGTAAAGATACAGGACTAGAGGAACTAGAACAATTAGAATGTTCAGTGGATTGTTGTGAAAAATAGAGGAAAGGATGGGAAAAATATTAATATAGTTACTAGAGATGGAGCCAAGACATGAGAATATGCAATAAATAAGGATCAGGACTAGTACTAGTGGCTCATAAAGAATACAAAACCTCAACATAATTTTTATGCGTGCAAAGAGAAGGAGACATTCACGGAGGATAGACAAGAGATTTGAAAGAGAATATTGAATCTACCTCAAGTACAAAGACAAGAGAGGATGTACCAGTGTATGACATGCCTCATCTATTTGATCATACCAACAAAGATCAGACTTCAGAACAAGTAATTAATCTGAGAAACTTTTTGAGGTCTTGTGTAAAGTTGTTGATGTTAGAAAAACATGATCGCGGAGAAATAAAATAAAACAAATGAGGAAATAAAGAACAAAATATACACAATACAACATAGACACAGATATACATGGTTCACCCAGTGTGGGCTACGTCCACCATAGAAATTGATAGGTCCTTTCTTTATTATTATCCAACAAATGAAGGGATACAACCTATCATAAAATAGGGTTTCCTTCTAGGTAAAAAAACCCTAACATAACTTATATATTCTGATCTGCGATCTTATAATGAATGGTCCATATTTACTATGGAATTACAATATAAATTTACAAGGAAATTTTTCCTTCAGGTCCCGCTTGCCACCAGCCGAGGGGATGCCCCCCCAGACCCCATAGGAGGGGAAAGCCCCCTTGCACTTCCCTACATGGAGGAGTGTAAATTATTTTGGGGGGGTGTAAAGGATTCATGGGGTATAAACATGGTTTAAAAACAGAGGCCTCTGAATCAGAAAGATAATCAGGCTCCACAACCAACAATCTCCCACTTGGAGACTGATCTCAACAACTCCATCGCTGTTGTATCTGCTGGACTATGATCCTTCTTGGACCTGGAAAATTTATCATCTTCACCTTCATTCTTGAATACTAAATGAAAATGATGAGGAACTCAGTTTATCCCTCGTTACTCCCTTTGTTAACATGTTTGCAGTATTTTGGCTAGTGTGTATCTTTTCCAACTTCAAATGTCCATCTTCCAAGACAGATTGTATGAAATGGTACCTGAGGTGTAGATTCTTAGTCTTCGAATTGAAGAATGATTTATTTTCAATATGAATGACACTCTCATTGTCACAATACAACCTTCTATTCTCATGCTTCTTTCCCAATTCCTCCATAAACCTCTGTAACCAAATCATTTCTTTACTAGCCTCTGTAGCAACAACATACTCTTCTTCTTTTGTTGAAAGTGCAACAACCTTTTGCGGTTTCAAAATACAACTTACTTTTTTTCCACCTATAGTAAAAACACACCCTATGGTGCTCCTTCTGATATCTTTATCACCTGCCATATCTGAATCAGCATATCCCTGTAGAATAATGTCTGAACCTCCAAAACATAATGCGTGAGTAGCAGTACCTTTCAAATACCTTAGAATCCACTTCACCTCCTCCCAATGTTATTTACCTGGATTGTTCATATACCTACTCACAACTCCCACTGCATGTGCAATATCTGGTCTTGTGCAAACCATCACATACATCAATGATCTAGAATGGATCCAAGAATCAAAATGGGTCCGAGAAGGCCTAAAAATCAAATTTCTCAAAATGGATTCAAAACGTACGTGTGTGTAGGCCTTGTCGATACGAACCCAATGCAACTTGAATGGGCTCAAACAAACGTTGTATGTGAAAGATATCATGTTCTGTTCATTTGGCCAAACATGCAAAATTTGATGACTGTATAGTCTGTACAGTGTTGACGTTGCAACTGACTGTACATGCCATACGATCGTACAAGTGATGTGGTAGTCATGTGTTGTCACTGACTATTCAGTTGATGGCTAATAGATGGACGAGTGATATTATGACATGTGGCACCACTACAAGGGTGACACGTGGCATGTTCGTACAATTGATGTGGCACGTCCGTACGACTGATGTGGCAGGTCCGTATGACACGTGGCACTGATGTGGAAGGTACAATGGATTCTGACTAGGAAGGTGATGTTGACAACTAGAAGAATCATCATTGGACACGTGGCATTTATTTGGCGAATGTAAAGGTGCCATGTGGCCGAGTCATGGGTTGCCACGTGGCACCCATTCATTTGTTGATGGTTTTCCAAAATTATATGGTTTCCACCAGGGTCGAACTTGTGACCTCCGCTCTGGGCGGTAAAAGACTTGGCAAGGCCAGGCTACCAACCCACCCACGGTATGACTTAACTATATATGTTTAAAACATATATTTAAATTGAGTTGTTTGTTAAGTTGGGCAGATTAAGGATTGGGGCCTAGCCCTAGCCCCAACGTAACACTCTATATGACCCTTTCACATATGACCTAGCTCTAATATGGTTGGCGTAGGCTATGTAATGGTTAGCCCCGATGCATGTGACCTCTAGCATGGGACCTTGCTCTGTGGTTCGATGTGCGGACTATAGCAGAGGTCTGCCATGGTTCTATCACCCTCATATGACCCGAACCTCCATCAATTCGCACAGAAGTTTAGGGGTTAGCCCCAGTCGGCCGGGCTAGCCCGTCGACCAAGGGAATAACCAACGACTAGGACTAGGAGCTAGAATAATAGTTTTGGCGCATGTTGTATAAGGGTGAGGCCAAATGGTTAAGCACCTATGACCAGGGGCCTATTCCATAGGGGGGCCAACGAATCAGCGCTCGACTAGTGACACATGGGTGCGTGCAGGTGACCAGGAGCCCGAAGATAAAGGGGTTGTGCCTTTTTTTGGAAAAAAATGGGTTTTAAACATTATATTATGATTTTTAGTGGATTATTAGCTAGATTTGGGAGATTTAGTCCATTTTTGGAGGATCTTGGGCCCTTTTTGAGGCCAGATCTTGGGGAGAAGCTGGGAGGTTGTTACCCACTTCAATTCTATATAAACCAAAGGTTATTGAATCCAAGGGAGAAGTTTCAGAATATGAAAATGATTAAGAATTGTTGATCCAAAGCTATTTTTATGCAAGGAAGCCATTGAGGAGAGCACCTTTGTGGGCCATTTCTGGGAGCTTTGTTCATCCGATTTTAGTGCCGTCAATTTTGTTGGGTTATTAAGATCTAGTAGAACACGACCAGATCAGTTGGTAATCCATTTGGAAATGTTATTATGTTATTATTAATATTTGAAAAAAAAACAAAAAAACCTCACCCATTGAGACAAAGACCCGAAGACGTAGGTGATATTTTTGAACTCCGTTAAGAATCTTGCTGTTATGGTTTGTTGTTTCCTCATTCTTATTTCCAGGTATGTATATTTCCTTATGTCTTCCATATTTCATATTTAATTCTTCCTCTTTCACTAATTTCCTAAATGGTAAAATAACTCATGTTTTAAAACTCAACCATTGTCATTAAAAGATCTTTTCGGATCAAGTGGTATCAAAGCTAGTTGACGATTGGTTTTTGAGTTTGCATGATTACCAGGGAAAAGCCGAGTCATGGTGAAGGCGAGCTTGTTGAAGAGGATCCTGAGATTGGATTGAGAAAGAGAACTTATCAATGTGATACGATGGCATCAGAAGAGGGACTTTCTCATTATGAGAAGGAGTTTTGAAATACTTTCTTCACCATGTCGGAGATGATGAAGGTTTTGTATGAGGATTACTTGGAACTAAAGAGACCAATTCTAGGTGAATCTTCAAATGTTAAAAGTGAAGAAGGAGAGGATCCTCCTCAAATTCCTCCTTCACCTCCTTCTTCTCCATAAAATTCTTCTTCTTCAAGTTCAAGTTCTAAATCCACCACAAGAAAACATTCCCATAAACATAAACAAGAAATTCCTTTACTTAAGCTTGATGTGAAATTTGAATTACCCATGTATGATAGTGAAGTCAATGCAGAGAGACTTGACAACTGGGTTAGAAAGATGGAGGTTTATTGCAGTTTTCAACAAATCAAGGATGAGGCAAGACAAATCAAATTGACATCGCTTCGACTTGCAGGCACAACACTCATCTAGTGGCAAAGCAAGTTGTAAAATGGGACACAACAAGTGGGTAATGTAATTCCATCATGGAAAGTTTTTGTTTCTGCACTTAGAAAGAAATTATATCCTTTGGGTTAGAAAGAGAAGTCTTTAATTGAATGACAAGTCATTAAACTAAGAAAAGGACAAACAATGCAAGAATACACAGATGGATTTCGTAAAATGGCATTGATGTTAGATATTCCTTTACATACCCAAGAAACTCTTATGAAGTATATAGGAGGTTTACCTGCACATATTCGTAACATTGTATTTATGTTTGGGCCTACTAATCTTTATGAGGTTTCTGCTCAAGCAACATACATTGAGGTAGGGAAAAAAAGAGTTGGTGTATTAGGGGAATCGTCTTCAAAGAAAGAGGACAAAAGGAAGTGGAATGGCAAGAAGGAAAATTCACTGGCAAGAAAGGAAGAGAAGCCCTCTTGCAAGCATTGCAAGAAAGAAGGGCATTATGCGGACCATTGCTGGAAATTGCATCCCGAGAAGAGATAGAAGTGGTTCAAAGAGAGGAAATTGAGGCAAACAGTTGCAACAACATCATGACCAACAAACTTGGGATTAGATTCAGGTGATGAATCTAAAGTCTCATTGGTTGGTTTGAAAGGTAAAATTGGTGATGGATTTGATTCTAGAAGTAAATTGTTTCACACAAGGGTCATTATGAGGCATACTAAGGTCGAAACATTGATAGATAGTGTATATCAATCTAACTTGATTTCAGAGGAATTGGTTAAAAAATTGGGATTAAACACTCAGATGCATCATAAGCCTTACTCGCTTAAATGGATAAGAAACAATCATAAATTGCACATAACAAAGAAATGCACATTAAAGTTTTCAATTTCATCTAAGTTCATGGATGAGGTAACATGTGATGTGGTGCCACTCAATGAATGTGGAATGGTCTTAGGCAGTCCTTATTTGTATGATCGCAAAGAAATCTTCTATAGGAACATAATCAATATCACTTGACCAAAGCAGAAAAATAATATTTAGTACATGCTCATCATTTAAAAGAAAATCAATCTCTTCAAACAATGGAACAATTAAGAAAGGCAACTAATGCAAGAAACACACCTATAATAGTTTCAAATCAAGTAATTGATCTTAAGCAAGAATATGAGATGATTGTAGAATGGAATATCAATCACACTTTGCTTCAAAATAATCTAATGTTGTGCAAGTATTACAAACATATCAGCTCATTTGCAGTCATATTTATGATGTTATCATTATTAATGTTGTCAACATGGATGATAGTGGCTTCAGTAAGATGTGACAGAGTACAAATGGCTAACAATATGATGTTAGTTATCATGATTGTTTTACAGTTGATCTTGATGAGACAGGTGCACAAGACAAAGTTTACAGACAGAGAACAAGTGGGGTGGCCTATCCCGCACTTGATGACTTTTCAGTAAACTTTTGAAGGACCAAAAGGTCTATAGTGGGGAGGCGTGATCGAGGATGGATCTAGGAATCAAAATGGGTCCAGGAAGGCCTAAAAATCAAAGTGCTTAGAATAGATTCAAAATGGACCTGTGTGTAGGCCTCGTTGATATGAACCCAACACAACTTGAATGGGCTCAAACACACATTGTACACGGAAGATATCACACTTTGTTCATTTGGTCAAACATGCAAAATTTTATGACTGTACAGTCCGTACAGTGCTGACATGACAACTGACTGTACAGGCTGTACCACTATACAGGTGAAGTGGCAGTGATGCATTTCCATTGACTGGGCAGTTGATGGCCAACATATGGATGAGTGATATTGTGACACGTGGAACCACTGCAAGGGTGACACGTAGCACATCCATAAGGTTGACGTGGTAGGTCTGTATGACACATGGCGCTAACATGGAAGGTACAATGGATTTTGAATGGGAAGGTGATTTTGACAGTTGGATGAATCATCATTGGACACGTGGAATTTATTTGGTGAATGTAAAGGTGCCACGTGGCCCAGTCATGGGCTTCCACGTGGCACCCATTCATTGGTTGATGGTTTTCCAAATTATATAGAGTCCATTGGGGTTGAACCCATGACCTCTGGTCTGGGCAGTGAAATACTTGGCAGGTTCGGGCTACCAACCCACCCACGGTATGACTTAACCATATATATTTAAAAAATATATTTAAGCTGAGTTGTTTGTTAAGTTGGGAAGATTAAGGACCGGGGCCTAGCCCCAACCCCGACGTAACACTCCATATGACCCTTTCACATATTACCTAGCTCTAATATGGTTGGTGAGGGCTGTGTAATTTGTATCCTCGACACATGTGACTTCTAGCATGGGACCTTGTGTCGTGGTTTGGCATGCATACTATAGCAGAGGTCTACCATGGTTCTATCACCCGCATATGACATAGACCTCCATCAATTCACGCGAAAGTTTAGGGGTTAGCCCCGGTCAGCTAGGCTAGTCCACTAACCAAGGGTGTAACCAACGTTTGTGACCAGGAGCTAGAATAACAATTTTGGTGCATGTTGTATAAGGGTGCGACCACATGGCCGAGCACCTACGACCAGGGGTCGATTCTAGAGGGGGGCCAATGAATTAGCGCCCGACCAGGGACACATGGGTGTGCGCAGGTGATCAAGAGCCCGAAGATAAAGGGGATGAACCTTGTTTTGGAAAAAAGTGGGTTTTAAACCTTATATTATGATTTTTAATGGATTATTAGCCAGATTTGGGAGATTTAGTCCATTTTTTGAGGATCTTGGGCCCTTTTCGAGGCCAGATCTTGGGGAGAAGTTGGGAGGTTGTTACCCACTTCAATTATATATAAACCGGAGGTTCTTGAAGCCAAGGGAGGAGGTTCAAAATAGGAAAATGTTGAATAATTGTTGAGCCAAAGCCATTTTTATGCAGGGAAGCCATTAAGGAGAGCACCTTTGCAGGCCATTTCTGGGAGCCTCGTTCATCCGATTTTAGTACCGTCAGTTTTGTTGGGTTCTTGGGATCTGGTAGAAAATGAAAATATCTTTTTGTAATCCATTTGGCACTATTATGATGTACTTATGAATCTTTGAACATAAATAAGAAAGCCTCACCTACTAAGACAAAGGCCCGGAGACGTATGCAAGATTGCCGAACTCCGTTAACAATCTTGTTGTTATGGTTTGTTGTTTCCTCATGCTTATTTCTATATATGTATATTGATTTATGGCTTCCATATTTCATCTTTAATTATTCCTCTTTCATTAATTTCCTAAATGGTAAAATAACTCATATTTTAAAACTCAACCATTGTCGTTAAAATATATTTTTGGATCAATCAAGCTGCCAACTGTTGATGAATAAGGGACCCCAGACATGTATTCTATCTCCTCTTGTGTCTTGGGACACATTTCCTTAGTTAATTTGAAATGTCTGGCCAAAGGTGTACTAACTAGTTTTTCATTCTGCATTCTAAACCTCTCCAGCACCTTCTTTATGTACTCACCCTGAGACAATGTCAATTTGAGATTTTTCTTGTCTCTTGCTATTCTCATACCAAGTATTTTCTTTGTGGCACCAAAATCCTTCATTGAAAATGGTTTAGCTAATTTCTTCTTGAGCACAGTTATATCTTGCATATTAGAACCTACAACAAGCATGTCATCTATATACAATAGAAAGATAATATAGCTTCCATTTTCTAGATTTTTAAAATAAACACAGTGATCTGAATGACATATACTATAACCTTGTTCTATCATAAACATGTTAGACTTCAAATACCACTATCATGGAGCTTTATTTAGGCCATAGAAGCTCTTTTTCAACCTACATGCCAAAGTTTCCTTCCCTTTGACCTCATGCCCCTGTGCCTACTACATATAAATCTCTTCCTCCAAATCCCAATGGAGAAAAGTTGTTTTTACATCTAATTGTTCAAGATGTAAATCTTCTACTGCCACAAGACTTAAAATAGTCCTAATTGAAGTCATTTTAACAACAGGGGAAAATATTTCATCAAAATCTATACCTTTCTTTTGTGCAAACCCCTTTACAACAAGTCGAGTCTTATACCTTTTTTTGCCTCCATGTTCTTCCTTCAACTTGTAAACCCATTTATTCTGTAATGCTCTTTTTTCTACAAGCAACTGAACCAAATCCCAAATCTGGTTATTTACCAGGGAATCCATTCCTCTTTCATTCCTTGCTCCCACTTTTTTTTATTGTCTACCTACATTTCCTCTTCATAACATTCTGGTTCACCAGAATCAATCAACAATAAATAATACAATTAAGGAGAGTATCATTCTACTTAACCTGGTAGATATTCTAAAAACACTTGCAAGAGTTTGAGGTACATGTTTATCCTATTGTTGTACATTTTTGTTTTCTGGTACCTTTGGAATTTCTTTTTCAATGATCTCATCAAGCACTATGTATTCTAGTTTTTCTTTTTCTTGTATCTTTCCCTCCAACTGATCTTTGTACATGACGTTCTCATTGAATATGACATCTCTACTCCTAATTATTTTGTGATTTTCATAATCTCATAAGCAATAACCAAAATCATTAACACCATATCCAATAAAGGTACACTTCTTGAATTTTTCCTCAAGCTTTGTTCTATTTTCTTTATCAATATGGAAAAATTCTTCACAACCAAAAGTCTTCAAAAAGGAATAGTTTACCATCTTACTTGTCCATGCATCCTATGGAATTCTACCACCCAAAGAGCTTGAAGGTCCTCTTTTTATTAAGTAAACAAAAATATCTACAACATCTTCCTAGAAATATAAGGTAAAACCAACATGAAATCTCATACTCCTTTCACACTCCATGATTTTCCTATTCATCCTTTCTGACACAACATTTTCTTGTGGTGTTCTTGGAACTATCTTCTCTCTACGAATCCCATGGTATGAGAAGTAATCATCAAACTCCTTGCTGCAATATTCTTCTCCATTTTTTTTTATCTAAGACACTTCAACCTTTTCCTATCTATTTCTCAACAAAATATTTCCATTTCTTAAAAGTATCAAAAGCATCAATTTTTTTTTAATGAAATAAACCCAAGTTTTTCTAGTTGCATCATCAATAAAAGTAACATAATAACAAGATCCACGAAGATATGATACCTGACTGGTCCCCATACATATGTTTGCACAAGCTCTAACCTTTCACTCTTATTTTATTTTTCGAATTTGAGAAATTTGAATCTCTTCTGTTTTCCATAAACAGAATGCTCACAGAAATCCAAATCAATTTGTTTAATATCTCACAAAAAAATTCTTTTGTGAAGTATCTTCATTCCCTTATCACTCATGTGTCCAAGCCTATGAAGCTACAATGTTGTATCCACTCTTGTATAAGCTAAAGAGATAGAAGATTCTGTATTACCAATACATAAAAACAATGTACCTAACTTCTCTCCTTTTTCTATCACCAATGATCCTTTGGTGACATTCCACACCTTATCTGTAAATATGGATATAAAAATTTCACTTTCCAACTGACCTATTGAAATTAGATTTTTCCTTAGATATAGAACATGTCTTACCTCTTTCAAAAACCATTGGTTTCCATTCCTTTGCTTTATTTTGACCTTCCCCATTCAAACAATTTTTCATGGTGCATCATCACCCAAATGAACCTGTCCAAAATCACCTTGAACATAATATAGAAAATGTTTATTTTGGGTTGTGGTATGAAATGAAGCCCCTGACTATACTACCCAGGACTCAGAAATATTATCTACATAAATAATCAAAGCATCTTGTAACACATCACCTATTGCATTTGCTTCCTGATTTTTCTCCTACTATCCATCTCTTTGTTTTTTATGAGCTATGCAGTCTTTCTTTAGATGTCCTTTCTTTCCATAGTCCATCACTCTATCTTTCCAAGTCTGGATTTGGAACTGCCCTTTCTAGAATTCCTATGGTTACCCAAGCCCTTTCCTCTATCATTTTGTCTTCGCATGTTCTCCGTGTTTAACACACTACATGATGTCTCACTTGTGATTTTCTGTAGCATTTCCTCGCTAAGGATAACACCAACAACATCATCAAATTTCAGAGTGTTTGAACTAGAGACAAAGTTACTTACATCCATGACCAAGCCATTCTAGCTTTCTGGAAATGAGCAAAATATTAGAAGATCCCTAATATCATCATCAAATTCCACTTTTACAAAACTTAGCTGATTAGTAACTGTATTAAATTCATTTAAATGATCTACAACATACCCACCTTTTGACATCTTCATATTAAATAATATCTTGATTAGAAATACCTTATTGGGCATCGAGGGTTTTTCATACACTTTATCCAATGCATTGATCATCTCCTTCGTTTTCTTTTCTTTCAAAATATTGAAAGCCACCGATGTTGCCAGGCTCATTTGTATTGTTCCTAGTGCCTTTCTCTCAAGAACCTACCATTCCTCATCCTTCATGGTCGTTGGCTTCTTTGATATTCCACCCAATGGTAGGAATATATCCTTATGATATAAATAATCTTCCATCTTCATCTTCCATAACTGGTAGTTTTGGATGTTAAATTTCTCAACCCTAAACTTTCCATCTTTTGCCATTTCTCCCACTTGAACCAGGAACCCTCTTTTCCTGCGAGTTACATTTCGCTCTGATACCAGTTGTTAGAGAAACAAGATCGGAGAGAAATACAAAATAATAAATGTGTAATAAAACAAAAATGATACATAATACAATAGAGACACAGATATATGTGGTTCACCCAGTGTGGGTTACGTCCACCAGAGAAATTGCTAGGTCCTTCCTTTATTATTATTCAACAAATGAATGGATATAACCTACAACACACCCACTGTAACTTCCTCTTCTTTCTCTCATAGTCTCCTCACTCGGAATACAATATTCACAATGATACATGGACACAATACATTTCCCTCACAAAAGAGGGTTTCCTTCTAGGGAAAAAAACCCTAACATAACTTCTATCATCAGATCTATGACCTTATAATGAACGGTCCATATTTACTATGAAATTAAAATATACATTTACAAGGAAATTTTTCATTCGATGGATTTTCCCTCGAACCCCCATCAGGGGCCTGCTTTCCCCCAGACCCCCCAACTGGGGGGATGCCCCCCCGTTCCCTGTAGGAGGGGAAATCCCCCCTTGCACTCCCCCGTGTGTAGAAGTGTACATTATTCCTGGGGTGTAAAGTCTTCATGGGGTATAAACATGGATGAAAAACAAATTCCTCTGAATCAGGAAGATAATCAGTATCGAAACCCAATAGTTTAATGATAGAAACTCTTTACAAGTATTATAGAGTCTATTAGAGAAGTGCAATTTTGTACAAGATATGAAAACATAATAGAAGAGAGTCAATCTGGTTTGTAAGAAGAGAAGAACATGTAGGGAATTCAGGTTCAATGCAAACATCAAAGATTTCAATATGGGGGGTATCATCCTAGACTTAGGGTCTGAAGTAAATATTATTATTAAGAAGACATGGGAAGATATGGGGGAACCTACATTGATATTTTCACCTATTCAGTTGAATCTATAAAATCAACATAGACTGGTAGCAATTGGTATATTGAAGGGCATACTAGTAGATCTAGATGGAGTGTGCCCTATGGAAACCTTTGAAGTGATTGACATAGTATATAACACTTCACCATATCCAACATTGTTGGTGCTGGATTGGGCTTTTGAAAACTATGATATTATCAACCTGAAGAATAGAAAGATGATATTTGAATAAGGAGAGTAAAAAGTTATTGCACCATTATATCGCTTAGAAGGAGGAAGGTATGTTGAACCTGCAACTTTTTTTTTGATAGAAGACATAAACCAATTGTATAGAAATACCACGCGAGAAGAATATTATGTTAACCCAACTGTAGATGGAATGTTGATCTGGAGAATTATTAGTTTGTGTTCCTCATAATATGAAATGGGACTAGAGAATTATCAACAACGATTGCATGAGTTATCCACTAGAAGATGCACAAATATGACGCGTGCAATAAGATGGGTTGGTACATAGGCAAGAGAGACTCCTAATTTTTATGATCATAATGATTTATAGGTTTGAAAGATACACCTACATGATGGTGGGGTACACATAAAGATAAGATCAATAACTGGTATCAATGCAATATGCTACTGCACATCATATTTGGTGCAGAGAAGGAGGACATTAATGTGAAGAAGTATGATAGAATGGGACAACCTAGAGAACATGTAGAAATATGTATAACTTAGTGGAGATTAGTATCACCCGAATAGTGTCCACGCCACTTCATTCACATCTTGGAAGGAATCCCAAGAAATTTGTACATATAATTGGAACAACAGAGAGAAACTATAAGTTGGGAAGTGATGGAACAAAATTTTGTTATTACATTGACATTTGATCATGAGAATACATAAATAGATACAAAACTGAAATTGGTTAGAGATAGGATTTTTGAAGAACCATAAGTGGAGATTGTGACAACTTATCATAACCAGAAGAGATAGTCAGTCAAACAACTACCACACTGTTATCACGTCGCAGAAGAAGAGGATCCAACAAAAGAAAACTCATGCAACATCAAGATCACAAAAGTTGAAGGAGAAAGAGAGGTATAAGGTTGAAAACTAGATTGAAAATATTATGCCACACGATGAAATATCAAGAAGATAAACATTGGGAAAAAAGAAAACCCAAAGATTGCAAGCATTGGATATTATTGGGATAATCAGATAGTATAAAGAATAGTAGAGTTACTGTGTGAGTATAGTGAACTATTTCTAGTGACATTCTAAGAAATGAAAGGGGTTGCAAAAGAACTTGGAGAGATGAAGAACCCTTTGAATCCATATGCCAGACCAATAAGACAGAGACCTTAGAGGTTGAATCCAATGTACAAGCAGAAAGTAAAGGAAAAAATTGATAAGTTGTTAGAGGCCGGTGTCATAGAAATTGTGGAAGAATTTGAATGGATTAGCCCCATGGTAGTGCAAGAGAAGAAACAAGGGGGAATAAGGATTTGTGTAAATTTTATAAAGTTGAATGATGATTTTTTGCATGATCCATTTCCTACCCCATTTAGGGATGAAGTTTTGGAGAATGTAGCAGGCCAAGAAGCCTATTCGTTTACTGATGGATTCTCACGTTATCACCAGATCAGAATAGAAACATAAGATAGAAATATGACTACATTTGAAGTACAGTGGGGATCATATTAGTATACAGTGATTCCATTTGGGTTGAAGAACGCACCTGCAATGTTTTCAAGGGTAGTAGAAGTTGCCTTTAAGGACTTTATTCATAAATTTTTGGAAGTTTATTTCGATGACTGTACATTGTTTATCTTGCTGAAGGATCACATGGAAGTACTAATATTGATGTTATACATGTGTATACAATGTCATATTTCATTGAACATTAAGAAATGAACTTTCAATGCATATTTTGGTATTTTGTTAGGGCATGTGGTGTGTAAACATGGTCTGCTGGTTGATCCAACTAAAATTGATGTCATAGTTAATTTACCACAACCTAAGTCAGTGCACTAGTTAAAAAGTACACTTGGTCATACATTGTATTATACAAATTTCATATGGGGATATGCACAAATTACTACATCGATGGAGAAATTGTTGAAGAAGGACACCAAGTATCAGTCGAATGAGGAATGCTAGCAGAGTTTGAATATCTTGAAGGAGAAAATGGTGACTGCACCAATTTTAGTATTTCCAGAATGGTCAAAATAATTTCATGTGCATTTAGATGCATCTTCAATAGCACTTGGAGAAATACTAACACAACCAGGAGAAGGTGATATAGATTACCCTATACCATTCGCAAGCAGAAAGTTGTCAGATTTAGAAAAGAACTACAATACAATAGAGAGTGAAGGATTGGGTATGGTGTATGCATTGCATAAATTCAGACATTATTGGTTAGGTCAACACTTTAAGATGTTTACAGATCATTCTTCCCTTATATATTTAGTCAATAAGACAATGTTGGGGGGAAGAATATGCATAGGGTTGCTGTTGTTTTAGGAGTTTACTTTTGAAGTTGTGGTGAAGCCTGGAAGATTGAATGCAGGATCAAATCACATGTGTAGGATAACTAATGGAGAAGAACCAAGCAACTTGGAGGAAAATTTCCTAGATGCACAATTTTTTTCAATAGATATTGTTGATGAATACTTTTCTGACATTATTGAGTTTTTGAGTACATGATTTAACACAAAGGAATTTAATACTATGAAAACAAAAAATTTGGTGGTCAGAGCGACAAACAACCAAATGATTGTAGGGAACTTGTACAAACTTGGTGCATGCAACATTTTGAGGAGAAGTGTGATGGAGAATGAAAGGCCTATCAATTTATCAAATGAACATGAAGGAATTGTTGGAGGACATGATGCAAGGAAATCTACTATGCATAAGATCTTTCATGCAAAATTCTAGTGGCCAAGAATTCACAAGGATGTAAAGTAGTATTTTCAGAACTGTGATGTCTTTCAGAGGGTTGGAAATCCATTTAGGAGGGACGATATGCCATTAATACCACAATTAACTTTGAAGGTGTTTGAAAAGTGGGGAATAGATTTTGTAGGACCAATTAATCCACCAACCAGAAGATCAAGGGCCAAGTATTTTATTACAGTGACAGAATATTTGACTAGATGGGATGAAGAAACACCAGTGAAGGATTGCAGTGAAGAAACCACATCAGAATTATTACTTGAGAAAGTGGTCACAAGGTTTGGATGCCCTAGAGTTATGATGAGTGATAATGAGGCCCATTTTATCAATAGTGCTATCAAATCTATGACTAAATAATTCTAGATACATCATCATAAGAGAACTACTTACCATCCTCAATCCAATGGGACAGTGGAATCCTTTAACAAGATATTGGAGAATTCCTTAACCAAGATTTGCAATGTGAAGATGGATGATTGGGATTTGAAGATACCAACAGTTTTATGGGCCTATAGAACTACATGAAAGAATCTTACAGGGTAGACACCTTTTATATTGGTGTATGGACAAGAAAAAATAGTTCCTCTAGAGTATTTGATATGTAGTTTATGCATTGCATCAATTACAAACATGACATAAATAGGCAAAGATCAAGAAATATTGGCACAACTAATGGAATTAAAAGAAGACAAAATTGTAGTTGGCTTCCATAACGAGGTACAAAAATAAAAGGACAAGGCTTGGAATGACAGACACAACAAGACAAAGAACTTAAAAGAGGTATATTGGGTTCTCCTCTATGACATTAAATACTTTCATCACCCGGGGAAGTTTAGGATGCATTGGCTAGGGCCATATGATATAACGTATGTCACAGATGGAGGTGTTGGGTAGTTGAAGGATTTAGCAGGAAAGGAGATGCAAGGAATGGTGAATGTTAGTTGACTAAAAATGTATAGGGATAATCGACCTACAAAACCCCAGTATATGTGGCACATAAAAGTAGAGTTGTACATATTGTATATAATAGGAATTAAAAGAAGAAAAAGAACAAAAAAAATGAGTAAAAGAAGAAAATGAAGAAAAAAGGAGAAACATGAAGAAAAACCAAAAAGAAGTAAGATGATGGATAAGTGGTAGACAGACAGCTAAAGGATACAATGCATAGCAGAGATTAGAAGGAGGTATGACATAACCTAAAGACACTATCCATCATAAAAAGTGAACGTAGCGTGCTAGGACATAAAATGATCTTAAAGAGAAAGTGGGTGACCGAAAAAGTAAGGTGCATTTATGACAGGGTTTATAAAAGGGGAAAATCACTAAAAGGTAAACACTTGTGATTTTGAGAAAACATGATAAAAGGAGCGAACATGTTGCGACCATGTGAGGAATTTTGAAGAATCTAATTGATATTTACCATGAATTTTAACCGAGCTAAAACAATGACACCGCCAAAGTTATGAGAACCCAACCAGTTCACAAGAAGGACCAGAAGCTCCAACAAACCAACAGAATATATGATCATAGTGGTAGATGTGAATCAATTATTTTGATGCTTATCGAGGAGAATAACCCAGAGGAAGAAGAAAAAGAGGTAAACCAGGTGGAATATGGTCAAAACCCTAGTGCAGAAGGAAACCCTAACATAGGAGCAGTGCACACACAAGGAAAACATAATGAAGAATATGATGAGTAGAAATAATTATATGAACCTAAGGCAAAAAAGAACCATAACACAGAAGAACCCCCAGAGGTCGAGGATGGCAATGACATAGATCAAGACACGAAGGAATAAATAGAGACAGTAGGTCCATCAAAGACAAAAATGAGGCCAACCGTAACAACAATACACACACAAATGTAGGTTTCGTTGTCATTTCCACAAATTCCAAATTCAATAATAGTTGTAGAGGACATGATGCGGTTTGTTCCCAAACTGAGGTAGTAAGATCAGGATGTCATAAAGGTGGATAAGTTTCTGGAGGTTGCGCAGGAAATATATACGTATAATTGAGGGATAAGATCATTAGGACTCCCAATATTAGAACCAAAACAATGGATTACATGGTTGTAAAATTTAGGCATCATGAATTTTCTAGAAATTCCACACTTTGGTCGGGGGAAGGATGTCAATTCCTCCTTCAAACAATTATTGGTGAGAGTACATGGAAAGTTTTTGTGGATGGACAAACCTGTCTCTATTGATGTAGACCTAATTTCAAAGATTACATGGCTCCCAACAGATGGAGTGAATACTGAGAAGTATTTAGATGATAAGACAAAGGAAAAGGCCATTATAGAGAAAGTAAAATCTCAATTTGGCACTAACAGGGGATGCAAAGGCATGATCATCAATAACATAAATGATCCAACAACAAGATTCATGAAAAAGATGATGGCTTGCAAGTTATTTAGGAAGTGTCACAAGGAAGAGGCACCAGTAGGAGTGGTAGTAGTAGCCACACAGTGCACGAAGGATACAATACTCAGTTGGGCACCATATTTTCTCAACTTATTTTTGGAAGATTGCAGAGATGTGAAATTTATTGGTACGAAGTTCCATTATTATTGTTTTTTTTATTTTGATAACCTTAGTGGCATGGGAAGAACTAAAATACTCATCTTTCTGTGAGAGGAGAGGAAGGTGTCGCGCAACAAGGTATATAAATCTGTGGAACAAAATAGATTCGAAGAAGATGAAATCCAATACTAGCATTTTTGGCATGTATCTTGATGATATAGAGGATAAGATAAAAAACACCTGGAGGATCTCACCAAAATTAGTGAAGGAGAATCAAGGGATATTAAAATTTAAATCATCTAGGTATAACATATGGATACAAGCAAGAAGAGACCCAAAAAAGAAATGGTTGAAGATGCAATACTGTATCATGGGAGAAGAGGTACAATGGAGGATAGAGGAATGGCCAGATCAGTGGAAGGTACCAGTGGTTTTCAAGAAAGGAAATAGGGTATAGAGAAAGAAGGAATTGGATAGTCAAATAGTCCAGCAACAAATACCAGGAAAGCATCAGAGCGCACTCAACCAACAAAATCTAGTGCGACAGTAAAGAATAAAAGAGAGAAGGAAATAGTACCTAGGGCCTTAATACTAGAAACTAAGCACGTATAAGGGACAAATGGGGAAGCACAAAAGAAGGATAAAATTCCTAGCTAAGAGAAACCTATGCAGACAGAAACACACCAAAGAGAAAATCAATGATGCATATAGGTGAACAACGCAAGAATATGAAGGTGCAAAAGAAGGCCTCTCAATTCAAAATAACTCAAGATGAAAAAGAAATGGTGGAATACAAAGTACATGATCGAGGAGAAGAATCCTTATATGTCGCAGAGTCACAAAGAGAAGAACTGATGAAAAAATTGATGGAGGTTAAATATGTTTTGGAGAGCTTATAGAGAAATGTCCCACAAAATAAAGGCATAGCGCAATAGGATCCAATTCATGAATAAAAAAGACAATATATAAAACAACAATGAGAAGTGGGACATTCCAAATCAACCAAGGGATTCTACAAGTAGACAAGGACATAATGCAAAAACCCTTGAAGGATATAGGGAAGTTGGACTTGGTGTTGTGCAAGATTCCAATCAAGGAATTACACAAGTTGCAGATAAGCATCGCGAATGAAGTTCAATTAAGGGCTAGGAAAGATGAAACAAAATTAGAGACAACCAGGGAGGAAAAAGAGATATTGGAGATAGGTCTCAAACAAGTGTAGCTCGAGAGGGATGAAGAAAAAAATCACATAAAAAAATTAGAAAAAAGGCCTCAGGAAGTCTTTCAAACTATCCCACACAATGCACTAGCAGAGGAGTTAAGTGCAGAAGAGAATATTCAAAAGATAGCACAAGCGATGGAAATTTACAGACATGAAATCATAGACCTAGAAGAGAAGGTGATCCCTAGGAATCCACCAGAGATCAAAGCATAAAGGGAACAACACGCTGTAGAATATACCTAAACTATTGAAGGGGAGATTACTAGAATAACAAAACTATATAACAATAAAACATAGATGTGGACATAATTGCAGGAATATGTAAATATTAAAGAATTATACTAGAAGGAGGGAAACATAAACACTACACTCCAGGATTTTAAGCACATACAAAATAATATGGCCATATTAGACAGGATGAAGAGTTAACAAGAGATGAAAAACTTGTAAGAAAAGATGAAGGAAGTCCATATGGAGAAGCAATTAAGGCATGCTCAGTTGGAGCCATTGCAGGAAAAGGAAGAAACAATGATCACATATGTTATTACTATAATCATTTCTTGGAATCCAAGTTTTGAGATTTGGCAGAACGCTAAATCAGTATAGAGGAGTGTTAGATTAGCGGGTGGGGTCATACCTGGTGGATAGGGTTAAAATCGGAAGAGACGTAGGAGTGATGGGACCTAGCGGGCCATAGATCTTGAACAATGCAAACCAATGGTCAGGAGGCATATCAGACAGGGAAATAACGCAACGATTAAGCAATAGAGAGCGAGTCGGAGAAAATACCGTGGTTTCAACCCATAGACACATGGCACCTCTAGAATCATATCGGGGAGAAAAGTGAGTGAGTGTGAAATCGCTCAACCACACCCCGATGTCACGTGTTCTAATATCATTAAATATGTCAAATATAAATATCGCATGTGGAGAGGGGAAAGTGACGGTTAGTTAGATCATCTCACACCACTTCTTCGAGTACTTTTCGTCCGTGCAAATTCTTGGTGAGCACCGCCAGATAACCAACTCGAAGGATCGTCATTTGAAATAGATTGAGAAAATGTGATAAATCGACGTACCTGTAAGTACTCTTGTTAGTAGTTCATGATTGGCACTCAATGATGATTATCATTCAAAACATGGGTTACATTACTCTGTTTTGGGCAATTAACGTTCTATTTCAGAACGGGGTAATCACGGGTCAAATCATTCAGCTAAGGAACATAAGTTCAACCTTTCTGCAAAACCAGGGAATATGGATACAAAAGACCAAGTGTCCTCTAGTAAACCACAATTTTCAAATAATATGACAAATTCATCATTGAAGGAAGGAGAGAAGTTGGTTGCTTGAATCTTAGCAATGAAATTTTATACAAAGCCTTCGAGAGAGCCAGGAGCAGACGAAGAAGTCAGACTAAATCCCATCATGAAGGATTTAATAATCAACATATACACAGGCGAACACCATACATGAGATTTCAAGAGGAAACAGAGCAAGTGTCAGAAGATAGAGGTAAAAGCTGAGGCGGTCGAAAGCATCCGGGAAAACCAACCTGCATGGCTTGATATGTTAAAAGAAGAAATTTCCAAGATGAAATAGATTGCAGGATAAAGTTTAGTGTGTGTCAGAGAATTTTGTAATAATATTGACAAGTGGCCTTCAAGGAAAAAATCCTCAAATATGTGAGTTTTGTTTATAACTTCCCCTAGAAAATAGGAGTTTGGTTGTTCTACATTACTCTTTTGTAACCAACAACTATTTTTGGAACTTTGGGGAAGATGATTCGTTCTGAATCCCAGATGTAAACAACCTATATATACTATTACAAATATAAATAAATGGTTGGACGGACTGAAGAGGGGCCTACCCTCGTAGTAGGAAGAATTTGTAAATCCATGGAGCTAAAGTGAATATACAATGCATAAGTGTTTTGAACTGTTTATGAAAAGATTTTAATGGTTGTGATATCAGTTATGTTTTCTCTCATAGTGTGTATTTCTTGTGTCTTTGAAATCCCATTTACATTTTCCTCTTTTAAATGGGAGAGTTAAGAGTCCAGAATTCATCTTATGACACTCTCAAATTAGCAATTTAAATGATGTAATCTTATTCTTAACTAATTCAAAATTCATTTCAATATGCTCTAATGTAGTTATTTGTTTCCCTTTTTCTCTCTCACCATGCATATTTCAGTTTTAAAAAATCAGACTCATTACCTCATTTAGCCTTTCTCCTCTAGATAGTTCTAATGGCCTACCATTGCTTTATTCATTTTTGACTCCATAGCCCCTAATGTCACCCACTTTCCTTCCCCAACAACTGTATAAAACCCCCAAACAAACCAAATCTAGCCACTGATTATCAAAGAAATACCTAGTGACACGAGAGACCCCTCTCTAAGTTGAGAAGGCTAGTGACCATCTCTAAAGTAGGTTGAAACAGTTACCTCTATCGTTTGTCTATTCAGCTGGATAAAATTTACAGAGTGCTAACATTCTGGCGTTGTTGTCGGGGAAAAAAATTGAAAATTTTTCCTTAGAAAGAACGACATGGTTGAGTTCTAAGGTCTGAGAGCAACAGAAAATTAGGCACATATTGGTTGTATCCCTACTCTAGTGACTCCACACATCAAAAATCAGTTTGAAGATGATTCCACTGGTAGAAGAATCCATAAATTTAAATTTTCAATGGCGACTCCACTCTCAATGCAGAATCCAACTTCCAAAACATTATTGGCGACTCCACTCAAACTTCAAATGTAATTCAGAGTCTGTTGGTGAAATTATATGCATAATATATTACCAAACATAAATTATCAACCGAGATTCGTAATCAGTAGAGTTGATGCACTATATGTGTCGATAACAGATAGTTTCCTATGTCTCTTTAGTATATCTTAGATAAGAAAACCATCAATAACAAAATACTATGTTTTCACACTTCAAAGATAACACTCTTCACACAATTCTGAAATTAGAAAGAAAAACTCATAATCAAACATACGATATAAATTTATTTCTTAGGTGATGGACATGTTCATTGATGGCTCATGAAAGGAAATATGAACTTTGATTCTAACTCCTAGAGAAACTAAACTAACAACAATTAACACTATGTTTTAGGAAATATAAATACTTCACACAACTTCAAACTTAGAAGAGAAAACTGATAACAAAACTTCTCAAGAAAATAGTGAATCAAAAGGTTCTTTCTTAGGTGACAAGTATGCTCATTAGGGGCTCATGAAATGAAGAGATGAACTTGGATCTTGTTCCCTGTAGCAACTGAAAATAAAAATAATTAATTCACTTTTATACAAAAAGCAATCATAACTCTATTCACTCCAATCAAACCTGTGTAGTACATAAAATAGTCAATAAAATTGAGACACTTCATTATATGGTGCATGACGGTGAGAGATGAAGTCTGATCTCATTTCATGCAACAACTCACTTCAAACTTGCAATAAATTCTTATCTAATTCTACACACTCTTCAAAATCAATTGATGCATCACAAACATAAATTTAATACAATCTTACAATCTTACAATTCTGGAAAATCACTTCGTTTCTACATAGGAAACATAAGTTTTAATGAGATGTTTCGTTTGATGGATTATGTAATGTGAATGATGGCTTCCCAATTATTTCTGTACTGCCACACTTTGCAATGAATTCTAATAGTGAAATAAAAAATGAAATCAAAACAACAAGTACAAAAAATATAAATCTATACTAATAATTTACAATGAGCTTGCCAAGCTGGATCGGTGGGCCCTTGTCGATGCCAACATGGAAGATTTTAGATCATAAAATTCTAAATGCTAAGAGACACACAAGATCATTGAATTCAAACTTCCATTGATCTTTAGCAAATAAATTTACAAAAAGAGTTGGTTCATAAATCCAATTTGTAGTATACTAATTCCTCTCCTTTTTGCTTAGAGCCATCACTCAATTTATATGATTTTTACATTACAAATTTGGATCTAGACAATCCAATTCAAATCAAAACCATTCTTCATAAATGGAGTTTGAGTACAACCATTTAGCTAATAAAGGAAATGCATTTCCCACGAATCTGGGCATGATCTTAGAATTTCTGGAAAATTGGCAATGATTTAGGATGAATCATTCCCCATGAGTTGAAGGTCCATACATGTGATATCTTTTGATTCTGGCACACATGTCCAAATGAAAACACATCTCTGGACAAAACCTATGTCCGCAAATTTTAATATTCAACGTTATATGCCCGGAAAGAGAGGTGCAAATCCAGTACCAGAATGTTGGTACCAGAATACTGTAGATAGGGTTTTAGTACCGGATTAGCACAATCGTAGCCATGAGTACCATATTAGGCATGACTTGGTACCAAAATAGTGCAGAGAGTGTTGGTACCATATTAGGCACCTAGGAAGTACCAGATCAATGATTTTTCAGATTCAAATGATTAAGATCATACAAAATCACGTGTTTAATCGAATTAACTCAAGAAAAACTAAACAAATCATGCCTTAATCCTAATTTACCTCTTATGCACATGCACAAGGTCATAAAGTGTATTTATGGAGGAAAAAGTCAATTATATACTCATAGTATAGGTAGAATAGGCTCAGATAGAGGGTAATATGGGGCATTAGAAGTGTCAAAATGGAGACTCAACATTCCCCCATGCTTAAGTCATTGCATGTCCTCATGCAACAATGATCTTAAAAATTTCAAAATTGATGGTACTCTTCACTTGATCAAGAATTCTTGACGTTCCACCCTTCTTTAGCTCCTAAGTTCTTGTTATACAATATAAACTTCATGGCCTATGCTTCACACTTCTTACCCATGGAAAAGTAGTTATGACGGAAAAGTGGAGTCATGAGTAATGGATTAGATCTGTTAGTGATTTGACGTTAGGTCTTATCAAATCTGTTTTCGATCAAAGTTAGGAGAAAGGGGTGGTTGTGACTCTAATATGATTAGAGGATAGTGGCCAAGAGTTTTCATAACGACTTTCACTAATAGGCCCCATGGCTAGATTACCTTTAAAATAAAAGTGATATAAGCATAGTTTAGATCTCATTTGAAGAGAGGAACACATAAAAGAGTACATCCCAACATGATTAACTCATTTCTTATCCAAGTTTTTAGAGATGAAGCTCTTCTTGCTTAAGTAAGGTGAATTACATATACTGAGGGTCCCACTTCTCATGCAAACCTATTTATTTTAAAAGATAGAACTCTAAAGTGGATACTTGAAGGTCCTTAGAAACATCATCCGAGATATATAAAGGTCATCTCCTAGCCTTGATTTGATAATGATTGCTTCAGAATGAGACCCAAAGGTTTTTTGTTCAGTTTTAGGTGTGCCACTTTATGTTTTTCAACTCCCTTTACTTGACATAGCCCCATTGCCAGCAGGCCTGTTCAGTACCCCGACGGGTTTACCTTAGTACCATACAAACATGGCCCCATTGCCAGTAGGCCTGTTCATTACCTCGACGGGTTTACTTGTATTTCCTGGTACTTCCTTTTTATTATATTACTAAAAATATTTAGAATGATGTATATTGTTCATTGGAATTTTTAGAGTATAATAAAGGCAAGTGGTACGAGAGTGTTTTAGAGTTATTAGGCACATAATTAGTTTTTTTCAATTATCCCAAGGGTGACATCATCCACATTCAATTTAAATATTAGTTATTCAATGTATAATGAAACGTCTCGGATAATGACTAAGAGGTCCCTCTAGTTAATCCTATTAGGGTTCTCATGAAATTTCGTTGAGGTTTTACAAGGTCGGTCCACTACATGAGGTTTTCATCAATACCTCCCAAGATAAACTTGTAAAGATAAACCTGGATAAGAACATATTGAATCAACTAGGTTAGTATTAGGAATAATGGTGTCACCACTTTTCAATGGATATTTCAATTAACAATCATTTTTTCAAAATGATGAGGTAATAAGACATGTGCAGCCATTATCATATAGAGATAAATGTGAAAATATCTTCTTAAAGGATATAAATGATGATTCATTTAGGGGTGAGTGTAGAAATGTAGGAGGAAGATGTACATGAGAGTAAAGAAGAATTCAACACAAGACTTAAATGATCCTCGTTAGAAATAACATGAAAATATTATCCCATACCTCTAATTACTTGAAATGAAAACAATGTTAAGAACATGAGAAATATCATATCACCTTGGCATCAGTACCATATTGGTAACTGGTATCATAACATGTTTCTGTAGTACAGTAATAGATAGTACCAGAATAGGACAATACCGGAACAGAGAAGTACCAGAACAGAGCAGGGGGCATAAATAGAGTGACAGGATGAATGATTTCTATACGAGGGCTTGCCAAATTTCATGGTAGGGAGTGTGCAATAATTGAGAGTAACCATATGTTTACTGCATAATTAGTCTAATTTCTTTAATAAAACGAAAAATGTTGAATTTATATGTCCTAGTACTTAAATCAAGCAACAAAACTTGAATATGCGATAAGAACTATCAACACCTTATTACTAGTACTGGATCACCTGAGTACCATATGAGCGCAAAGTTGTGGTTTAGTACCGAAATAACGTAGAGTTGTGATTCGGTACAAGAATAGCACAAACCTCCTCCTTTGGTACCATATGAGCATAAAGGCAACCAATAGTACCATATGAGCACAAGAATGTTGTTCAGTACCGAATGAACACAAGATTTATCCTTTGGTAATAGATGAGCACAGAGATGACCATTAGTACCATAATAGCACAGAGTTGTGGTTCAGTACTAGAATAGCACATAGCTCTTCCTTTGGTACCAGATGAGAACATAGGTGACCATCAGTATCAGAATAGCGCAGAGTTTTTCCACAGTATTGGATGAACGTAGACCTTCTCCCATAGTATCAGATGAACGAAGATTTTTTCCCACGGTACTGGATGAACGCAGAGGCAAACATTGTTTGCAGTACCAGATGAACGCAATTCTGCAATACTAGAATAGAATTCTGTAGTACCAAAATTCTAGAAATGACTATCAAATACCAGCACTAAACATGTTGATTTGGCCTCGCCGACGAAAGTTGCAAAAGAATATGAAGGTTTCATAAAATACTCCCCCATGCCTAAGGTTTTGCATGGCCTCATACAAACAATGTGATATGCTAAAAAAATGTATCCTCATAAGGTTGCAAACATCTTCTAAAAACAAACCAATAGAACTAATTCAAACTAGATTTTTATTCATGCTTACAAATAGAAAATTTAGGGAAAATGTCAAAAGTTGAATTATTATCTATGAATAAGATAGTTTGGAATTAACATTTAATTTCAACTACTATTAAAAATATCACTTAATTAATCATCCTTGTGAAATAGTGGTCTTAAAATAGATAGGTAAGGATAAATCATGAATGCATCATTTTTTAACATCTTAAGGAAAAAGAAGAAATTTGAAGAAATAGGTCATGAAGCACTCCCTTAAGTGTTATCTTCTGTTGACAAGGATTCCTTCTTCTCTTTTAAAACCCTTCCATATTCATTTTTTCATTCGGAGGATGAAGAGATTCCCTTCTCATAAGATTCCAAACAAAATTATCATAAACAAAATTATCATAACTTTTAAAAATAAATCTACTATATGAACAAAAGATCTGAAACTGATTTATTTATTAGCTTTTGACATTCCCATATATGAAAAATATGAAAGATATGTTTTATTGTACTTATGTGAAACATTTATTTATTTATTTACCTATCCTACTCTAATTGAACAAAAGACAATGTCCTTCAAGCATAAGAATACTTCCAGTGAATCCATGTGCGTAACAGGGTTAGAAATATATCCATACTCAGGTTTAAAAGATAAAATTTAATGCATACCAGAGTATGAAGGACCAACTGCTTTGATGATGAGATCAAGCAATAATGAAAAATAAAAGAGTGGTGTGACCTAATAACTAATTGAAACCATCTTTCAATAGGATCAATATATTCTCGTTTCTCTTCTTTGTTTAGGTCACACAACATGTCCTCCTTTTCCATGCTATTTAGATTATTTTCTTCAGGATGATTGGTTTTTGGGGTACATATAGGATCTGTTGAGAGGTATGCTAACAACTCCTTGATCTTGGGTTCCAATGGTTTCTTTCCATTGAATTCTATCCATGATTCTTGAGTCTCCTCAACAAATTGACAATAGGAATATGAAGGGACTTCTAAATGTTCTTGTGGAGAAACAACTAAATTCTTGACTGCTGTCAAGATATGCTCTTCCTGAGAGGTGGATATCCTAGTTGTTTCTAGAATGTGATAAATTTCTTGGAGGAACATTCTTCAAGCTCTTGATCATCCTTGAATTACTCTAGTTGGTTGATGATCCCTGTCTCACAACACAAATTAGTACTCGAGGGGTTCTTACAACACCCCAAAAATGATTTATCATCAAAGATATGAATTTTAAAACTATTTTCAAAAATAAAACACACCAAACTTGAAATCGCATTACTGGGACCCTGTTGTCACCAGGTTATCGGTTCTCACAAGTTAGTCCATCATGAAAACACAATTTTTCATAAAGGAAGGAAAAACACACTTGCATTAAAAGAAGAGAGGACAACCTAAATTTGGAGCAACCCCACTAAAGTGGATGCGTGGGCTCTTCCCGCACGTCTTGTCATCTTCTCTCTGCCCTTAGGTCATCCATAAAACCAATCCAAAACCATTAAAGAAATCTAATCCAAATAATATCTATTACCATTTACAACTCCCCGACAACGGTGTCGAAATGTTGGTGCAATTATATGCATAATATATTACCAAACATAAATTATCAACCAGGATTCGTAATCAGTATATTTGATGCACTATATGTGCCGATAACAGATAGGTTCATATGTCTGTTTAGTAGAGCTTAGATAAGAAAACCATCAATAACAAAATACTTTGTTTTCACACTTCAAAGATAACACTCTTCACACAATTCTGAAATTAGAAAGAAAAACTCATAATCAAACATATGATCTAAAGTTATTGCTTAGGTGATGGACCTGTTCATTGATGGCTCATGAAAGGAAAATATGAACTTTGATTCTATCTCCTAGAGCAACTAAACGAACAACAATTAACACTCTGTTTTAGGATATCTAAATACTTCACACAACTTCAAACTTAGAAGAGAAAACTGATAACAAAACTTTTCAAGCAAATAGTGAATCAAAAGGTTCTTTCTTAGGTTACAATTCTGTTCATTAAGGGCTCATGAAATGAAGATATGAACTCAGATCTTGTTCTCTTTAGAAACTGAAAATAGTAATAAACAATCCACTTTTAGACAAAAAGCAATCATAACTCTATTCACTCCAATCAAACTTGTGTAGTACAGAAAATAGTCAATGTAATTGAGAGGCTTCATTATATGGTGCATGAAGGTGAGAGATGAAATATGATCTCATTTTCTGCAACAAATCACTTCAAACTTGCAAGAAATTCTTATCTAATTATGCACACTCTTCAAAATCAATTGATGCATCACAAACATAAATTTAATACAATCTTGCAATTCTGGAAAATCACTTCGTTTCTACATAGGAAACATAAGTTTTAATGAGATGTTCCATTTGATGGCTTATGTAATGCAAATGATGGACTCCCAATTGTTCCTGTACTGCCACACTTTGCAATGAATTCTAATAGTGAAATAAAAAATGAAATCAAAACAACAAGTACATAAAATATAAATCTATACTAATAATTTACAATGAGCTTACCAAGCTGGATCAATGGGCCCTTGCCGATGCCAACATGGAAGCTTTTAGATCAGAAGATGCTAAATTCTAAGAGACACACAGGATCATTGAATTCAATCTTCCATTGATATTCAACAAATAAATTTACAAAAAGAGTTGGTTCAGAAATCCAATTTGGAGCATACTAATTCCTCTCATTTTTGCTTAGAGCCATCACTCAATTTATATGATTTTTACATTACAAATTTGGATCTAGACAATCCTATCCAAATCATAGCCATTATCCATCAATGGAGGTCGAGTACAACCATTTAGCTAATCAAGAAATGCATTTCCCACAAATCTGGGCATGATCTTAGAATTTCTGGAAAATTGTCAATGATTTAGGATTAATCGTTCCCCCTGAGATGGAGGTCCATACGTGTTATATATTGGGATTCTGGCACACATGTCTGAATGAAAACACTGCTCTAGAAAAAAACCATGTTCCCAAATTTTTTATTCAGTGTTATATGCCCAAAAATCGAGGTGAGAATCCAGTATGAGAATGCTGGTACCAGAATCCTGTAGATAGGGTTTCAGTATCGGATTAGCACAGTCCTAGCCATGTGTATTGGATTAGGTGCATGACTTGGTACCAGAATAACACAGAGAGTGATGGTACCTGATTAGTCACTCATGTAGTACCGGAATAATGTTTCTTAAGAGTCAAACGATTAGGATCATACAAAATCACACATTTAATCAAATTAACTCAAGAAAAACTAAACAAATCATGCCTTAATCATAATTTACCTCTTATGCACATGAACAAGGTCATCAAGTGTATTTATGAAGGAACAAATCAAGTATATACTCATAGAATAGGTAGAATAGGCTCAGATAGAGGGTAATATAGGGATTAGAAGTGTCAAAATGGAGACTCAATAGAGACTCCACTGGAAGATGAGATCCCTTGACAGAGGTATGAAAATGCATTATGGAAGAAAACAAGTACTTAAAATTGTATTTTTTCCAAGGAATTTTATTGTTTGTTATAAGTTTCCTCTGGTCCTTCCCTAAACATGCCAAACAAATTTTTCTTTACCTGCTACATTCAAATGATGATCATGAGAATCTTGCAATTTTATATCCTCCTCTTAAAGTTGTACATACATATCCTCACTATATCACTGATTTTGATCAAAATATTTCATCCGAGCCATGTGATGACCATAACCAAGTTGATGAGCCTCATGAAACCAAGGTTGATATTTCACCTCCTGAACTCGATCCAACACCCTCCAATATTCAACATAAATACAGACCCTTAAAATTACCTCACATCCTTCATGATTTTCCTCCAAAGCACTATAAGTACCTACCTATATTTGATGGGGAACCTGATGCCATCAAAACTAAGAAACACATCCAATATTTTGAACATTTTATAGATTTTTTTGAGATTGATCATGAGCATGTTTGCATGAGGGCCTTCTCTCAATCCTTGAAAGGGGACACCAAAGACTGGTTTAGACATTTGCAGACAGAGACAATTAGCTCATGGGAGGAATTGAAGAATGTATTTTTAAAGTTTTGGGGTAGGAAGAAATATTTGGATCTACAACTTACAGAGTTGTATGCCTTAAAAAGGCAAAGAAATGAACTTATTTCTATATTCAACAGAAGGTTTTCCAGTATCTATTACAATTTGCCCAAAAAAATTCAACCCACTGAGGCTGCTGCCATGCTCCATTATGCAACTACTCTTCATCCAAATTTTTCTTTCCTCCTGATGGAAAGAAGACCTAAGTCCTTACAACAAATGTTTAATGATGCTCAGGAGATTCAACTCAATATCCAAGCATGTGAACAGATTCAAAATGCGGGGTTGGACGTTCAAGAACATGAAAGTGAATATGAACATAAAACAATTGATTGGAATCTTTTGCATATATTTGATAATATCACAGGTCCTCTTGAAGTTTTCAATGCTAATGATTTTGCAAAAAATTATATTCCACTTGTTGAAAGAGGAGGTGATGCTTTAGCTTCTGATACATCCCATGATAAGCAGGGGGCTTATTGTTTTATGTATTCATTTGTAGACAATCAAGAAGATGAATTTGCAAATTAGCTTGTTGAAGAGTAGGTTGATGTTCCAAGTTTTTTTATTTTTAGATGACATTGCAGATGTTGTTGATTTGCCTATATATGATGAATATGATGATGATTATGATTTTGACTTCCTAGTAAAACTAGTTGTATGTTCTCTATCAGAAAATGTTCCTTTTCAGTAGTGTAATGAGAGTAATCAACCTACATATCACAGTTACAAATAAGAAAGTATGGAATCAACTGAAGGGAATTGTTTACCTTTATTCTTTTCTTCATTTAAATTGTTGAAAGAAAATTCTAAGATCATCATTGAAGCAAAGGAATGTGTGTTGATGCCAAATCACATCGATTCACTTAAAAAAAATGACAAGAAATTGCAACAATCTTCTCACGTGTTTGATGACCCTGTTACTTGTTATGTAGAAGGCCTTGTCAGTACCAAATTACATCCATTGGTCGAATATAAATCTGAAAATGAGTGTGTTCAACCATCCAAAGAAATTGAAAATTGTGCATATGAAAACAGTGAAGAAAACGAAGAAGGTTTTGAATCAGGTGAAACAACCTTGCCATTGTGTTTTT
Source organism: Picea glauca (assembly GCA_000966675.3). Classification (NCBI taxonomy): domain Eukaryota; kingdom Viridiplantae; phylum Streptophyta; class Pinopsida; order Pinales; family Pinaceae; genus Picea; species Picea glauca. Next base: position 123,901 of record JZKD02S2352987.1, on the reverse strand, counting down.
CTTCTTTCAAATTGATGAAGAAAAATGTTAATAATGTTTCAAATCAGAAATCCTCCAGACATGATGTAGAATATTCGGAAAGCAATGGACTTGAAAATGAAAACTATCTTCCTCTATGTTTTTCTTCTTTTCAATTGTTGAAAGCAAATCATGAGATAACATAGGAACAAGGAAAGTTTGACTGCATTCACAATGGCACTATTTTACATGAGCAAATTGTTATCTGTGAAGAAGACTAACAACCTTCTCATACATTTAATGATCATGTGACTGGTTACATGGAAGGTTACATCAGTTTAGATTTGCAGCCTGTGCTCAGCTATCAGCCTGAAAAAGAAGATGAAGTTGATCAAGAAATTTTTGTTAAAGGTTATTTTCCTCCCTCTAAAACTAATACAAGTATGCAACAATATTTCCAACAAGGCAAAGTCTTTCAAAGTTGCCTTTCTTCCCCTGAGAATGATGTGGTAGTCCAATTTATAAATGGCCTAGACATGGGTGAGGATTCTGAAACTGCATCTATGGAAACTTCAAGCTATGAACAAACAAATTACATAGAGTTTCAAGAAAGCAAAAAAACAACGTATGCCATTTTTCAATCAGACATACAGAAAGATAATGAAGAGGCAATGGTTTTGTTTGATTCATTTAAAAATCATGGTTTTGAAAATGAAACCATGGGAACTTTGGACTGTGAAATAGTACATGATGTTCTCTTTTCACATTGGCAAGAATATTATGAGCATAAACTTATTCCCATTCATTGATTTGAAGGTCAAAATGACAATACTCAAGAAAATTTCTAGAAGATTAATAAAACCAAATCAAAACCATTTGATGAACACAAGGATAACCCGGATGCACATAGTATGGTTGTCATATTTAAATATGTTCAAATATGTATGAATGTCCTTGTTGATATGCATGGAATAATAGACAAAACTATTGCTGGCATTTCATTTGAAAGTGTTCCCAAAACTGAAGAAATAGAGAAAGAGCAACAAACACTTATGAAAGAGGCTTTTCTTTATGTTTTTTCTCATCAAGAAGAAATTATTTTTCATGATTTTCAAGATCCTGTGTCCATACTATTATAGTATTCAGTGAAGGAGGATTTTGTTTCATTCATAAGCTCATGTTTCATATTCAACTTTTTCTTTCAGCTACCATCTTTTACATTTGTCTGCCTACTTAGAAATGATGTGAGCGGAGAAAAATTGGGAATCCAATTGCTTGATTGGCTGCATTGGAACTTTAGCATCACTTGATTGAGTATTCATTTCAGCATTTTTAGGGTAGTTAAGTACAAATAATCTTGTTGGTCAAGCATTTTTTGAATTTCTAGTAGTGTATACAGTCATCTTTCTAGCGGTATATTCAGTAGCCAATGGATAGTAGTGTGCAGAGTTTGGTTTTCGGCAGACACTGGTGACAGGTTGGAGCAAAGTACACACACGTGTTTTGGGAGCAACCCAATCAATCTGACACCTGGTCTACAAGTTCTTTGCTACCTCATAGGGAGGGTAACATCCCCAATTGGATCCTATGTTATCACTATAATAATTTCTTGGAATCCAAGAATTGAGATTTGGCGGAACACTAAATCATTATAGAGGAGTGTTAGATTAGTGGTTGGGGTCATATTTGGTGGACAGGGTTAAAATCGGAGGATATGTAGGAGTGATGGGACTCGGTGGGCCACAAATGTTGAGCAACCCAGATCAACGGTCAGGAGGCATATTGGGTGAGGAAATAATGTGGAGGTTAAGCACTAGAGAGAGGGTCGGGGAAAATACCGTGGTTTCAACCCATAGACTCATCACACCTCCAGAAGCAGATCGGGGAGAAAATCGGGTGAGTGCGAAACCACTCAATCACGCCCCAATGTCACGTGTTCTAATATCATTAAATATGTCAAATATAAAGATTGCATGTGGAGAGGGGAAAGTGACGTCTGGTCAAATCATCTCATGCCACTTCTTTGAGTACTTTTCACCATGCAAATGCTAGGTGAGTGCCACTAGATAGCCAAGTCGAAGACTCATCATAAAAAATAGATTGGCCAAATGTGATAAACCGATGTACCTGCAAGTATTCTTGTCAGTAGTTCATGATTGGTACTCAATGACGATTATCATTCAAAACATCGGTTACATTACTCTGTTTTGGGCAATTAATGTTCTATTTTAGAATAGGGTAATCACAGGTCGAATCATTCAGCTAAGGAACATAAGTTCATGCTTTCTGCAAAACTAGGGAAAATGCATACGACAGACCAAGTGGCCTCCAGTGAACCAAGATTTTCAACTAATATGAGAAATTCATCATTGAAGAAAGGAGAGAAGTTGGTTTCTCAAATCTTAGCAACAAAATTTTATACAAAGCCTTAGGGAGAGCTAGGAGCGGATGAAGAAGTCAAATTAAATCCCATCATGAAGGATTTAATCATCAACGGATATGCAGGTGAACACCATACACGATTTGTCAAGAGGAAATAGATCAAGCGTCAGAAGACAGAGGTAAAAGCTGAGGTGGTGGAAAGCGTTGAGGAAAATCAGCTTACATGGCTTGATACCTTAAAAGAAGCAATTGCCAAGATGAAATAGATTGCAGGCTAAGTTTAGTGTGTGTCATATAATTTTGTAATAATATTCACAAGTGGCCTTCAAAGAAAAAAACCTCAAATATGTCAATTTTGTTTATAACGTCCCCTAGAAAATAGGAGTTTGGTTGTTGTACGTTACTCTTTTGTAACTGACAACTATTTTGGGAACTTTGGGGAATATGATTCATTCTGAATCCCAGATGTAATCTACCTATATATACTATTACAAACATAAATAAATGGTTGGACAGACCGAAGAGGGGCCTGCCCTCGTAGAAGGAAGACTTTGTAAATCCATGGAGCTAAAGTGAATATACAATGCAAAAGCATTTTGAATTGTGTATGAAAAGATTCTAATGGTTGTGACATGAGTTCTATTTTCTCTCATAGTGTGTATTTCTTGTGTCTTTGAAATCCCATCTACAGTTTCCTCTTTTAAATTGGATAGTTAAGAGTCTGAAATTCATCTTATAATGCTCTTGAATTAGCAATTTAAATGATGTAATCTTCTTAACTAATTTAGAATTCATTTCAATATGCTCTGATGTAGTTATTTGTTTCCCTTTTTCTCTCTGATCATGCATATTTCAGTTTAAAAAAATTAGACTCATTGCCTCATTTAGCCTTTCTCCTCTAGATAGTTCTAATGGTCTGCCATTGCTTTATTCATTTTCGACTCCATAGCCCCAAATGTCACCCCCTTTCCTTTGCCATCAACTGTATAAAACCCCCAAACAAACTAAATCTAGCCACTGATTATCAAAGAAATACCTAGTGACGCGAGAGAGCCCTCTTTGAGTTGAGAAGGCTAGTGCCCAACTCTAAAGTAGGTTGAAACAATTACCTATGTCATTTGTTTATTCAGTCGGACAAAATTTAGAGAATGCTAACAATAGAGAAGGAATAAGCAGAGGGCATAATAAAGAAACTACACTTGGAGAGGGTAGAAGTGTTGAAGGATCACATAACAACACAATTGGTGGAAAACATTGCGGAAATGAGTGCACAGGTTTAATAAAAGGTACAATAGTTGATAAGCAGATTCGAGGCACTGAAGGAGTCAATGCAAGAGGAAAACATTGCTTTAGCGGCTTCAGATGAGCCATAAGTTAGTGTTGGGAAGCTATTGGAGCAGGCTATTTTGGGAGAAAAGTTCGAGGAATAAGGAAGAGCGCATCAAATGAGGTAGGAGGCTAAGGAATGGACAAAAGAATCAGTGTGCGTCAAGAATTAAGTAAAAACAACACGAGGAAAAAAAGATTCAAAGCAAGGAATGATTGGATCGAGGACCAACCACGTGCAAGAAGTTACTATGTGGAAAAACATAATCCACTTAGGGTTAGGGTTTTTGGTCCTTATTATAAGGGTTTTTACCCACTTTTGGTAGTATAAATAGGCACTGTAGGATCTAAGGATATTATCCTTGATCATGTTTGAGAATTGTTGAGGGTACCTTTGAGAACTTTTCTAAAGTTTTTGATCTATTCTTTGTGGAATGTTTTGGTCGAGAGTCATGGAGCTGATATGGAGTATGTTTTGATTTGTATCTGGCAGTCAGGTCTCACGCTATAGATCTTGGTGCGACATTGGTCCACCTTACCATTATGATACTTTTGATGTAATGCACACAACACAAATATTTTATGCAGAATAATAAGAAGCATAAGATCTTTATGGAAGTTTCTCAAGGGAGGTGAACCATCATAACACATTGTGTTAATGTGTGGAATGTTTTGTTTATGGTTTGCAATGTATTTTATGATGAATGAATGGATAAATGAATGAATATGTTAAGGTTAATTTGCAACACATACTAGAGTAGACATGTTAACTCCTGCATAATAAATTTTAAAGGTTAATAGTGGATCTGAATGATGAATATTGAAGTATAGGTATGCCTAACCTCCCATGAGCATCATACCTTCAATGATTGCATACATTTGGGTCATGCAATCACCCATAATCCATCTCATGTGAGATTGCGCTATGCACTCTATGTACAATGTTTCCTTCTTGTTTACTAGAGGTGCCGATGGTTTCTAGGGTTTTGTTGGTGAACTAAGGAAAAACCTAGGTTATCCCATACATCCAACATATATGAATGGAATTATTTTTTTATTAAATTAACTTGAAACAAATTCTCTTTAACGATGAAAATAACTACATTTTTACAAACAATTAGTTTTATGAATATCATAATGAGATTTCCTTTTAGATGAATTGTGGTTAGCCAAGGCAAGGCAGTGCAATGCAAGGAAAGAGAATGCAATGCAAGGTAATGCAAGGCATGGAATGACAAGTCAAGAAAAGGAAAGGAATGAAAAATCAAGGCAATCCAATGCATGCCATTTCAAGTCAAGGAAAATCATGACATGGTATGTCAAGAAAAGGCATGGCATGAAAATTCAAGGTGAGGAATGGCATCACAAGGCAAGGCATGGAATCACATGGCATGGCATGGAAAGGCATGGAATAGCATGGTATGGCATGGAAAGGCATGGAATGGAAAGGAAAGGGATGACATGGAAAGGAAAGGGATGTCATGGAATGGGAAGGAAAGGAATGGAAATGAAAGGGATGGCATGGAATGGGAAGGAAAGGAATTGAAAGGAAAGGCATGGCATGGAATGACAAGGAAAGGCATGGCATGGAATTACATGGAAAGTAAAGGCATGTCATGGAATGACATGGAATCACAAGGCATGGAAAGACATAGAGTGGCATGGGATGGAAAGGCAAGGTATGGATTAGCAAGGTAAGGCATGGAATGCCATGGAAACACAAGGCATGGCATGGCATGGTAAGGAAATGAAATGGAAGACATGGCATGGAAAGGCATGGAATGGAATGGCATGTAAAGGCAAGGAAATGCATGGCATGGCATGAAAATGAATGGAATGGAAAGGAAAGGTAATGCAAAACATGGCATGGCATGGCATGGAAAGGAAAGGAATGGCACAGAAAGGCAAGGCATGCCATGTCATGGAATGGCAAGGCAAGGCATAGCAAGGCATGGAATGGAAAGGAAAGGCATGGCATGGCAAGGGATGGAATGACATGGCAAGTCAAGGCATGGAAAGTCAAGTAATGGCACGAAAAGGAATGTCTTGGAAAGGAAAGGTAAGGCATGGAAAGGAAAGGCATGGAAAGTGAAGTAAATTCAAGGCATAGCATCAAAAGGAAAGGCATGGCATGACATGGCATGGAAAGGGAAGACATAGCCTGTCATGGAATGGGAAGATAATGCATGGCATGAAATTGCATGGGAAGGAAAGGAATGGCATGGAAAGGAAAATCATGTCATGGCAAGGAAAGGAATGGCTTTGCAAGGAAAGGAAAGGAAATGCAAGGCAAGACATGGAATGGAAAGGCATGGCTTTGCAAGGAAAGGAAAGGCAAGACAAGGAAATACATGGAATGGAAAGGCATGGCATGGCATGGAAAGTCAAGAAATGACATGGCATGGCATAGCATGGAAATACATGGCATGGAAAGTGAAGGAAAGATAAGGAATTACATGGGAAGGCGAGGCATGGCATGGAATGGAAAAGAAAGGAATGGCATGGAATGGGATGGGAAGGAAAGACATTCCATGGCATGGCATGGAAAGGAAAGGAATGGCATGGGAAAGAAAGGCATGGAAGGGAAGGGAAAAAACACTTCATTGGATGGATAGGAAATTTGTGATATAAAGTTAAGTCATATGTCCCTAGAAAAAAAGTTTTTCTTTGGATGAGAAATGTTCCATTTTTTATGATTCTTGTTTCATTGAAATCCACATTTTTATTTGAATTTTTTTTTTAATAATGTTATGGAAAGATATATATTTAATTTTGTATAGGTTAAAATGGGAAACTACATTGAAAGACATGCAAGGAGGGATTAATCTATTTTAGATCATAGTTGTGTTCTAAGGATTTGTAAATGTAACAACCTATATTTTGGCCTTAGAAGGTTATAACTTTCATTTTTACTTATCTCAGTGATTCATTGCTTAGTACTTGTTGGGTTTAGTTAGAATCATATAGAAATTTGATATGTATACATATGAATCTATCTATGTGTTGCAGGATATTATTTTTATTGTTATATGTTTATGACAATGATAGTTTTGTGATTTGTTTAAACATGCAAATTGAAATGTGGAAATTTGGCATGTGGATACTGGTTCAAAATTATGTATAATAGATGCAAGGAATCATGTAAATAAAAATGCATTTCTTAATTGAACATTAATATAGATAAGGATTCTCATATGAAAATTTTAATGTATATGCATGGATATGATCTATGCGATATCTAAATGACTATAGTGTTGAGGTGACCAAGGCATGGCATGGCATGGAAAGGCAAGGCATGACATGGAATTTCAAGGAAAGGCATGGCATGTCCATCGAAGGAATGAAAAGGAATGACATGGAAATGCGTGGGAAGGCATGGCAAGGAAATGCATCGCATGGAAAGGCAATGCATGGCATGGAAAGACATGGCATGAAATGTTATGGAAATGAAAGGCATTGCATGGAAGGTAAGGAATGCAATGGAAAGGAAACACATGGCATGGAAAGGAAAGACATGACAAGAAAATGCATGCCATGGAATGGCATGGAATGGAATGCCATGGAAAGTGAAGGCAAGGCATGGCATGGCAAGGCAAGACATGGAATGGAATTGCAAGGCATGGCATGGCAAGGCAAGACATGGAATGGAATTGCAAGGCATGGCATGGCAGGTCAAGGAAAGGAATGGTAAGGAAAGGCATGGCAAGAAAAGGAAATGAAAGGTAAGGGAATGTAAGGCAAGGAAAAGGCAAGGAAAGGATAGGAAAGCAAGGAAATAAAAGGAAAGGAAAGACTAGGCAAGCAAGTCGAGCAAAGGAAACAAAAGGCAAGGCTAGGAATTGATCACATACATTGTTGTGGATACCCCATCCACTTGGAATATTGAAAAATCATCCATGGAGTTGGATACCTTGGAATTCACACATGTGGAGTGGTTTCATGCATGCACATTCTTGGAGGGAACATTCCATTTAGACACTTGGAATTTGAATTGGCGTGATGCCTATTTTTGGTGGTGTGTCCCCTTAATGAGCATTATTTGGTGCATACTAATACTATTTTTGGATGAGACTGAATTGATTTGGAGAGGCTAATGTCCACATGTTGTAACATGGTTAACCATAAGAAACCCTTGTACTATGTTGTGATTTCCATTATAATGAACCATGCTTCATTTTGGATAGAGTAGTGTGAGGTTTCAAATCTCTTACTTCTGTTGTGATTATGTTAGCCTACATGATTGTTATTATTGGTTCCTGGAGTCTTAACTAGGCTAGGTCTTCAGTCTTTTGTCAAATTTAGGTAATGAGAACCATTAGTTGCATATGGATTTAGCACTTAACAATCTTCTCCAACATAAGATATCCGTTAATGCGTAATGAAAGTATTTATAATAACTTTAGAAAAAATGAACTATTCTTACTTACATAAACTTCAATAACACTTTAAAACGTAATTAATCAATATAAATAAATTTATATATTCATACACATAAAATTCATGCATTCATCAACATAAAATGCAGATATAATGAGATTCATAAAAAACATTCCATGAAATGTGTGTGTGTGTGTGTGTGTGTGTATTCAACATCGTCTAAATTGTACATTTTTTACAAAATGACACCTCGTGCCAAATATACAAAACAACAATAAGTACCTTAACATAAAAAATAACCACATGGTGTCCTAGATACAAAATGACAATAATTGGTCACTCATTGACCACTTCCACCCTCGCCACCCTCATGATCATCCTGGAAATGGATCGTTCTTCTCTTTTTCAAGGAAGCACCTCAAGTGGTTTTGGGTCTGGGCGTGGTTCTTCACTCCAGAGATTGCACAAAGAGAAACATTGTTACGAGTTCTTTTCCACAATGAAATAAAAGACATACAAAATGATACTTTGTAATTCAACATAAGACAACTCACTGCAGATAGTACTAACAATCGTGAGGGTGTTACCCTCCTCCACAACCCTAATCTCTCAGCGAAGCCACCCTGCATTAGTTAAAAGGATCAAGGCGTGGAATTTAATTAAATATACATAAATCAATTCCATTCATGATACATAAAAATTTATCATCAACACGTTATCTCATCGTGAATATCTCATGCCTCAATGGATATTCACTGAAACGTGGAGCACTTGGATGTACAACCTTCTTTGAGGAAAATTATACTACGGAAAACTCAGTGGATGGTGCATATGGAAACAATGGTTGGGGTGGGTGACATACAGGTGCATCCACTGTGGATGGATGCAATGGAAGAGGTGGTGTGGATGGGTGGATTGCACGTGAATCCACTCAGGATGCATGGAATGATAAAGATGTTGGGTGTGGGTGGCAATGAACCCCCATAGACTTTAAAAGAGATGGAAGAACCCTTGGCATGTAGTAAGGTAACCCAAAATATGTTGGGAGGTGCCAAGGGAGTGGACTAGTACTAAAACTAACAAAAATATCAACAACGTGCATATAGATTAATAAAATTAAACTATTAGTACAAAATAGTAAAATTCAACAACATAAATACACCAGATTTGATATTTAAATGAGATTTAACTCTCCACATGATACCTATAATGCATGTGTCTTTTCCATCCCAGGTGGACATTGCTCGTCACCACTTGGTCCCACAACTTGTAGAAACACAAGAACATTGAAAACTTGAGGATGCCATAAAATAAAGAAATCACTATGGTGAATTTATCAAATGTGACATATACCTGTGTATGAGGTACATTGATTGAGAAGGATGCCTCTATTTCTACATAAGTGGTGGAGACATACACTAATGTATCCATGGGCATAGAGGGTCTATTGCATGGGAGTAGAAAACGAAAAAAAAACATACAATAAAATATGGATATAAATAAAAAAAAATACTATGGTTAAGATACTAACCTCCTCCATGAAGATCTCTTGTCCACTAACCTCAACAGGCCCATAGCAAGTCTGATTGAAACTCAAGCATCTGTGAGGTTCACATGGATGACTTCTATGTACATGTGCCCTCTTCTCACTGTACTCTACTATATGGGGTGAAGCTCCATCCCCTCTATCAATGTCACCAGTAGGAACCTCCTGGTGAGATAGTGAAACAAAGCTACCACGTTGCACTAGTCTTCGAGTCAATGATGATATAACTACTTGTACTTGTTGCAAGCTCTCTACAACAAGAGGATGTTGGGTAGGTGGGTCAAACCTTCTCCTGGGGGGACAAGGACCTAACTTGGAATCACACCTAACATTCTCTCGGCCTATGCAGACCCTTGAGCCACCCCCTGGAAGTCACCAATGTCAAAGTAGTTGACATGTTGACCCATAATAAATTCTACCCATAATTTTCTCAAAAAATATAAAGGCACCTCCATGTTATTGTAGGGAGGTTTATCAAATACCATGTACCACCTATCCATCCAATGTTGACTAATTTGTTGGTGGATGCACCAGTTAATGAAAATGTGTTTCTTATTGACATGTGGTTCTTTTCAATTCAAGTATCAATAAAAAGAGACATCATTTATTGTTTTGAAATACCCAAGTCTCTAACTTGGTTTTTATCCATTCCAGTGTGGTAAAACTCAAACATTCTATCTCTCTATTGAGAAATAGAAGTTAATTTTCGTTGGGCACTTGCAATGGAGCTCATAATGGAATCCAATGAAGTGGCCAAAGACTCTCTCCTAGGTTCTCTCATGCCCCTTAATTCATTTACATTTTTTCTCAATATGGCCAACCCCTCATCAATTTGTGTGTATATGTTGGGTGGTTGTGGTGGGTTGGGTTTTTCCTCACCTTGGTCTTCTTGTGGGTGGTTTAAATTGTCTCAGGGTTCCAATTTATAACATATGTTGCAGTTTAATAAGACATGGCATGTAAATTAGGTCATATTTTTATAATTAAAATAGAAATTTACAAAAAACGCCAATACATATTTTAAGAAATAAATAAAAAACATAAAATAATCACATTTCTTGTAAATTCTCTTTAATTATTTTTAAAGGGGAAACATTAGGTAATGTAAGACGTGAATCTGTCTAAATTTTATAGATGAGATTTCTCTATAAGATTACAATTTTCTATAATTTAGATTCTTTTAGAATATATAAAATTAATTGAATAAAAGTAAAAATTACTAAATTGGGAGGAAAATAAGACAAATCAAACATACCTAGCTTGAGTGGGACATGGTGGAAAGAACTTGACTTTGATCTTCCTATATATTTTTTCAATGAGGGTAAAAACACGAGGGTGATGTGTGCAAATGGGCACAAATCATGCCCTCGGGTGGTTAAAAGTTGTATGATAGAGGAATGTGTGTGCATTATTAGGAACACCCATGCATTACTAAGAATGCACACACATTATTTGGAACATGTGTGCATTACTAAGAATGCGCACACATTCTTAGGAACACGCGTGCATTCCTAAAAACATGCACACATTCTTAGGAACCCACATCTATTCCTTCCAACAAGTCTATGTGACAAGATGAGTGGAGGTTCGAGATTTTCCAAGCCTATATAATCATGAACGTCTGCGTGTTCCTAGGAATTTGCATGCATTCTTGCTAACCCCCTTGCCACTTTTTCTTCCACCAACTTTGTGCACACACCCTTAACAATGTCTCTAGAGTTGCAAACTTTTCTCATTTCTCAAGATCATATACTTGATGGGGATGACGCATGGTACCCTTGAAGTATGAAAGTAAGTCCTGGAAGGCATGGTTTGCATGGAACCCTTTGTATCCTTATGAAATTTTGAATTGATATATAAAAGTATAAGTGAAAAGTTACCTAAGGGAAGAGTAAAAGAAAAAAAAAACATTATTCTTAGAAATTATCAATGAAGAAAAATGTTAAATACTACATGCATTTAGAAGTGAGAAAACCTTGGACAAATAAAATAAAAATAAAATAAACTAGAAGATAAGCATGAGTACAAATATGTGCACATTTTATTTTGATCTATTTAATAAATAGGAAAATATAATTTCATGAGAACTCTTAAGAAATGAAAAGGTAAGGGGGAATAATTGCAGTTTAATTTGAATTCAGAAACTAAAAATAAGGTAGGATTTATATTTAAGTGGAGAATGCATTAAATAGTGATGACACTAAATATTCTCATGCATATAAAATGAGATTTCAGAGGAAATCTAGGAAACACCAAGGAGAAAAATTAGGAAGATAAGAAAAGGTGGGTGAGGGAAATGAATTAAATCAAATTAAAAATTGGTAATTTCATGTGCACATTTGCATATATTCGAGATATGTCATAATGAATAATCAAATGAAGTCAATTTTTAAATTACTAATTATGCATGAGAATGATAGGTGTCATTTATCTTATTTCTTATAGAAGGTAGGATTTGGGGAAGAAGGGGGGACTTATTACACCCTATGATTGGATGGTTTTCATAGCGACCATTTGATATTGAGAAATCCTATTTGATACTTTGGACATTGGTGTATTTATGAGGTGGTAACCTCAAATCTTGTGAGCTTGAGCACCAATATTTTGGCTAGTGGTTGGTATCTATACAACCCTGTTGTGGCTCGAGGGACATTGGGGAAGAAGAGTACCCAGAAGTGTTTGTATGGTGGTAACTAGTGGGTCAATCCGATGATAAAAAAATTCTTATGAAGATGTATGAAGCTCTGAAGAGTTTGACTCAACTCCAATGAAATTGTCGCAAATATCGACAAATTTGTCGCAAGTCTCAACAAGGTTGACACAATCTCTAACAAGTTGACACAACATTCCGATAAGTGACGAAGGGATACAATAGATATTCATCAGTGAAAATAATCCTTGATAAGTTAAAATTAGGAGTTTTAGGCTTATAAAGTTCTATATAATTTTATTACATTATTATTATTATTTTTATTTTTTTTCAGTAGAAAAAAAACTTATATTAGTAAAATATAATAGATCTGTTACAAAAAGTGTTGATTAAGGTTGGTTGTCATTGATGTCAACCCTTGAAGAAATCCCAGTAGCACAAAGGTTTTGGTAATGGACCCAGGTTTGTTTGATGTAAAGATGACTAATTATTGTCTTTTCATGGTTGATAAGAAGTACAAATGGATGAACTCCAAAGTGGTCCCCTTACGGTGAAAGCCCTCATAGGAAGACGCTTTACAGATTGAGTTATCCTAGAAGTATGATTAGAGAACCCATGCTTAATTGTGGAATAATGAGATGAAGGACAGTGAATTTGTCAGTGAAACTATCCTAGATGCATAGTGCTTGTCATGCCATTTCCGGTGGTATGTGGAACATCACATAAATCTTCACGGTTAGAGAGTTATGTCCATATGAAATTGGAGAACCCTCATGAGTCTTATAGAATCCCCCAAGATTCAAAGTTTCTTGCAAAAGAAATTATTTTAAATGGAGAAGCTCTAAAATAATAAGGCTACATGAAGATATAAATAAGAGGCAAAGCTCACTCATTAAGGACACACTTGTACATATTGTATATCTATTTTCTTTTGTAAATATTATTGTAAATACTTGTGGATACATATGAAGTGGTGAATGCTTGAGGTAGCACAAAGGGTTGATGGCGAAATTCTCGGAATTAAAACAAATACAAAAAACCCTATTTTCTGAGGCGTACGCGGGTTGGCTGTGTATAGGGTGAGTACATGTATGTAGGCTGTCTGTGAATAGGATGCATACATACGCAGGTTGGTTGTGTATAGGATGAGTACATGTACACGGTTTGTCTGTGTATAGGGTGCATACGTACGCGGGATGACTATGTATAGGGTGAGTACATGTTGATAAAGCCATGGAAACTTGAAAATATGAAGATGCAAAGGTTCTAGATTCTGAGATCAAGCTCCCAGGAAGGTTTAAAGTGCTCAGATACATCAGATCCATCCATTGGTTCAAAAGGTATGTCTTATTTCTATGAATAGTTGGATTTTGATGTATGCATGAGGAATGACAATGGATATTTTAGGATTCTCCCTAGAGAGACTAGTGGCTACATGTGATTTTTTGTATAAGTCAGTTCTACAGAAAAACAATGCTGGTATGTTCATCATTGATACTTCTTGTGAGGCACATATTGTATTTCTTGGCATATGGCTAAGATTTTTTATGGTACATGGTTGAGATCTTGTATTTATGTAGTAGTTGATGTATTGATAGGTTGAATATTAGAAAGGGTTTGATGACTAAAATCATGTGAGGGATATTATACTTGTTCATGATTACACACACCTATGTGGCACATGACTAGAGAGAGACATATTTTCCTTGAGTAAAGGTTATGTATGAGGATGCATGCACAGGGTACAGTTATAGTCTGGATATAGTGACAGGTTACAAATTTATGTGAAAGAAGTAACAGAGGGTCAGAAGTTTTCAAGAAAAACAAAACCTTAGTTTTCAGAATGCATATGCATGTTGCATAACAGTTAGGGTGTGTACATACATGAGCTTCATAACAGATAGGGAGCGTACATATGCAGGCTGTAGCGCTATAGGTCACGTACCTATTGTATTTTTGTACATACATGTTCATTTTAGGTACATATTGATTATAGGGAAGTTGTACACATTGGATATAGGTCAGTGGTACAGGTTGATACAATTTTACAACAGTATATGTCACAGTGATAGGTTGTTAGTGGTTCCATCATTCTACTTATACTTTAGGGCAGTTGGACGGGGAAAGGACAGGTGGTTGTAGCCACCTTTCGGTTGTAGCCGGAGAACATAGGGGGTTGCAGCCTCCTTCTAGTTGTAGCCAGAGAATTGGGGAGTTGGAGCTTCCCTCAGGTTGTATCCTGAGAAACTAGGGGTTTGGAGCCTCTTTCCAGTTGCAGCTAGAAAACAAAGGAAGTTGGTGCTTCCAATGAATGTAATTCTTCAAGACATATAAGAAAAAGTATTATGTGGTTTTCTCCCTCTTTGGGTTTCCACGTAAAACACTGGTGTACTGTGTATGTGTGTGATTGTTCATTTATTATTGCTCATTATTGGATTATAATTCTACATTGACATAAAACTTGGATTATTTGGTTAAAAATGACTATAATTGCGCTATTACTAATTCACCCCCCCTCTCAGAAATCCAACAATTGGTTTCAGAGCAGGTTCCTTGAGAAATCAGTTTAACCACTGAAAGGCAAATCATGGAGATCAACAACTTGAATAAAAATGGAATACGACAGTTTGATGGACATAAGTATGTTTTTTGGAGCATAAGGATGAATACATATATACAGGCACAAGGATTTGAAATTTGGCAATCAATTGTAGATGGATACACATCACCAGCAGTTCCACCAACAAATGACAAAGTAGTGAAACTTGGTCAGAATAATGCCAAAGCCACAAATGCACTTTTGAATGGTCTAAGTGAAACAATATTCACCAAAGTTTCACATTGTAAATATGGTAAAGATATTTGGGACAAGCTTCAAAATATTTATGAAGGAGCTACAAAAGTCAAAGGAGCAAAGCTTCAAACTTACAGAGGTCAGTTCGAACAACTAAAAATGAAGGAAGATGAGAATATTGCAACCTACTTCTTACGAGTCAATGAAACAATGAATGCAATCATAGGATTGGGAGAACAAATCAAAGAATATGTAATTGTTCAAAAGGTACTAAGATCTCTGCCTATGAGATTTAACCCTAAGATATCAACACTAGAAGAAAGATTAGATCTAAAATCAATAAGCATGGATGAACTACATGGAATCTTCACAACATATGAAATGAGAACTGAATAGAAAAATCCAGATGTAAAAGAAGCAGTCTTCAAAGCATCCAAAAGATCAAAGAAAAAGAAAAATCAACAAGAAGAATGTAGCAGGAACAGTGACGTCTCAGAAGATGATGAATAAGTGGCCAAGTTCGTCAAAAGACTGAACAAGGGAGACAACGATAGGTATAGAGGTAAGCTTCCTTTAATTTGTTTTAATTGTGATGGTATTGGTCATTTTGATAACAAATGTCCTCATAATAAAAAGAGAAATGATGAAGGTTACTCAAAAGGAAAACAAACATATAAAGGCAAAATAACTACAAATAAAGTTTTCAAGAAAAGCTTATGCACCAAAGAAGACATCTCATCATCAGATGAAGATGAAGTCAGTGACAGTGAGACAGGAAGGGTTCTATTCATGGCAGTAGAAGACTCTGATAAAGAAGACTCTGAAGAAGAATATGAAGAAGCCAAAGAAGAATATGAAGAAGTTGAAGAATAAATTGAAGAGGAAAAAGTTGATTTTTGAGAAAAATTAATGTGTTCCATAGAAATTATGATAAGAGAAAAGAAAAAAAATAAGAAACTACAAGTAGAACTAGACAAGAAAGAAGACACTCAAGAACTAGAACAAATGATCACAAAATTGAAGGTTCAAATAGAAGAAGATTAAAGAATTGAAGAAGCACTCAAAGAACATCTGGAAGAAAAGGACAGGATCATTGGAAACTTAGAAGCATAAATTGTCACATTAAGAAAGGATATTCAAAAGAAAAAAATGCAGAATAGATCAAAAGTTTTGGATGACATTATCAACAGTCAAAAATCTTATTTTGACAAGACCGGACTTGGATACAATCATATAGAAAAGGGATCAAGCTCCAAAACAACAGGGAAAGAAACATATCCAAAAATATATGTAGAAACAATCAAAGGGGATAGAAGGATATACAAGGAATATTACATGGACACTCCTCCACCGAGAAGATTCAGATTTCAGAATCAACAAACAACAGATAGGCCTCAAAAAGAAGAAGAATTCTTAAGAGCACCTCCTTTCAGAAGATCCTCAACTCCCAAGTATCAAACTATATTTTCTGGTTTATGTTATTCATGTAATAATTTTGGACATAACGCTGTAAATTGTAGAGCTAACAACAGGAACAATAACAACTTTGAGAGTCATACACAAAGGGGTTATTCAAGAAGGCCTAGTGAAACACAGAGAAGAAGTTACAACAGGTTTGAATCTTTGAGAACTGAAGTGGAATGTTACAAATGTAACAATTTTTGATACATGGCCAAAGAATGTAGAATGACAACCCTCCTAAAGAACATCAACAAAATAACAATAGTCACAGACAGGAACCTTAGAAAAGGACATGGATAAGAAAACACGATCAGTATAGCAATGAAGAATGCACAATTTCTCAACAAGTTAAGCAGAAGAAACGTGTTTGGTATGTTGATAGTGGGTGTTTAAAACACATGACAGGTGATAGAGACAATTTTCTTACATTACGAAAGGAAAGAGATGGATCAGTCTCCTTCGTAAATGATGATTAAGCCAAAATCATTGGAAAAGGCACAGTCTGAATTGGAAACAAGAATGAAAAGGAAGAAAATGTTCTACTAGTAGAAGATATGAAACATAATCTTATAAGTGTGAGTCAAATGTGTGACCAAGGTCATAAAGTTACTTTCAATTCACAAAAGTGTGAGAAACGAAAAGAAGGTTCAGGGAAATTGATTGCTACAGCTGCAAGAACTTCAAGAAACATATATGTGTTAAGTGAAATTGGAAATGAAAATTGTTGTCTAGGAAAGGAAGATGAAAGTTGGCTATGGAACAAAAGAATGGGTCACATACATTTTGATAACCTTGTCAAAGTCAGCAAAAGAGAAGCAGTCAAAGAAATTCCCCAGATCACGAAACCAACCAATACTTTATGCAAGCATTGTCAACAAGGAAAGCAAACAAAGACCATGTTCAAATCAAAGGAATATTCAATGACAAGACCACTGGAAATTGCGCATACTGAACCATTTGGACCAACTACAACAAAGGGCTTAAAAGGTGAGAAATACTTTATGTTATTAGTTGATGATTATACAAGAATGACTGTAGTTTGTTTTCTCAAGAATAAGTCAGAAGCTTTTGAAAACTTCAAGATCTACAAGGAAATGGTTGAAAATGAAATGGATTCAAAAATCAAATGCTTGAGATCTGATAATGGAAGAGAGTTCATGTCAAAGGAGTTTATGGACTACTGCAACAATCATGGAATAAAAAGGAAATTCTTCGTTGCTAGGAAACCTTAACGGAATGGAGTTGTTGAAAGAAAGAACATGACACTATAGGAAATGGCTCGAACAATGCTAATGGATTCAAAATTGACAGATATTTTTTGGACACAAGCAGTGCATACAACAGTTCATATTCAAAACAGAGTAATTCTCAGAAACAACATCGACAAAACTCCTTACGAGCTATGGAAAGGAAGACTAGCAAATGTGAAGAACTTCAGAGCTTTTGGAAGAAAATTCTATATCAAAAGAGAAGATGGAAGAATGGGAAAGTTTGACTCTCGTGTGGACAAAGGAGTACTTGTTTGTTACTCAAGTAAAAGGAAAGCATACAAGTGTTACAATATAAGATTGAACAAAGTTATGGAAAGCATCAACATGACAATCGATGAAACAGACATACCCGAATCAAAGGAAGAAGAAAATGAATCAATGAAACAACCCTTAGAAAAAGAAGCAGAAGATGAAAAAGAAGTAGAAGAGGAAGATGAAGAGAATCCGATAGAAGCAAAAGAGCAAGTTCAACAAGTGTATCCAAAGACACCCAGAAAATGAGTATAGAAGAATCATCCTTCAGATTAGATTATCGGAAACAAAGATGCAAGAGTTGAGACTAGAAGAAGAATCCATTCACCAGAACAAACACACCTAGCACTCTTATCTACAGTTGAACTAAACTTTTTTGAAGAAGCCAACAAGGATGAATTTTGGAATAAGGCCATGGATGAATAATTGGATCAAATAGAGAAAAATGACACTTGGGAATTTCTTCCAAGACCAAATAATAATAATGTGATTGGCACAAAATGGGTTTTTAGGAATAAATTGAATGAAGATGGACAAGCAGGGGTGATTTTAGGGGATAAATTTCGCTCATGGGCTAATTTTCCATGGTTTTTCCAAAAATGAGATTTGTCATTTTAAAAATGATTTGCCCAAATTCTATAGGATAAAATTATTTTACCTTAAGTTGACATGATATCGCCAAACATTTATAGTTGACATATGAAGGATTAGTAAGATTCGCCAAGGTTTCTACATTTTAAAATAAATTTCCATCCTTAAAATCATCCATGTGGACAAGTTACAAGGAACAAAGCTAGATTGGTATGTAAAGGATATGCACAGATTGAAGGAATCGACTTTGAAGAGACATTTTCCCCAGTTTCCAAAAGGGAAGAAATCCATTTTCTTTTAGCTTATGCATGCTCCAAAAATATTAAAGTATACCAGATGGACGCAAAATCAACTTTTCTGAATGGGGAACTTGAAGAAGAAGTCTACCTTGAACAACCAGAAGGATTTCAGTTGTCAGAGAATACAGATTATGTGTGTAAATTAAAGAAGGCCTTGTATGGTCTAAAACAGGCTCCTAGAGCATGGTACTCTAGACTAGATAAGTATCTGTAGCAGGAAGCGTTTAGAAAAGGAAGTGCAGACAACAACCTCTACATCAAGGTAAGTCAAGGTAATATTTTATTAGTTGAAGTTTATGTTGATGATATTATTTTTGGTAGTGATGATGACAGATTAAGATAGAAATTTGCAAAAGATATGCATAATGAATTTGAAATGTCGTTACTTGGAGAACTATCCTTCATTCTAGGACTTCATATACGTCAAAGAAACCAAGGAATTTTTATTTCTCAAACCAAGTATATCATAGAAATGCTAAAGAGGTTCAGAATGGAATATTGAAAACCAATTATCACTCCCATGAAAACCAGTTGCAAGTTGAGAAAAGATGATGATTCGAAGTCTACAGATCAAAGGCAATACAAGTCAATGATTGGCAACCTACTATATGTGACAACATCCAGACTAGATGTAATGCAGGTAGTTGGACATGTGACACAATTTTAAGGAGCACCAAAGCAATCACATGTATTAGTAGTCAAGATGATTTTCATATATCTCAAAGGAACAAAAGATTTTGGATTATGGTATCCAAAAGGAAAGGATATATCACTTATTGCCTACACAGATGCAGATTGGGCAGGTTGTATTGATGACTGATGAAGCACTAGTGGAGCAACTTTCTACTTAGGTGAGTGTTTAGTATCATGGCTAAGAAAGAAACAATCATCAGTATCTTTATCTACAGCTGAGGCAGAGTATATTGCAGCAACATCATGTTGTACAAAGGTTCTTTGGATGAAACAAACTCTGACAGATATACAGGTTGAGTGTGATGAGCCCATTCCAATCTATTGTGATAATACAAGTGCCATCAGTATCTCGAAGAACTTGGTGATACACTCCAAGACGAAGCACATTTCAATCAAGTATCACTTTCTACGGGAGTAGGTTGCAGAAAAGAACATCAGAGTTGAGTATGTGGGCACAAAATAACAAGTGGAAAACATCTTTACAAAACCACTTCAACGAGAAGCCTTTGAATATCTTCCCCAGAGACTTGGATTTATTTCTACTAAAAAATGAATTATTTTTGAATTCTTATATTATATGTCTTAGATGTACACAAGGAAGAACCATAAGAGGATAGTTCAGTGAGGGGGAGCAACCCCGGAAGGAAATATACATTTGTCATTGATGACAAAGTGGGAGATATTTATTAGATGCAAAGGATAGAGGCATGGTTCCCGGGGGATAAGGCTTATCAGATGCAGAGGACAGAGGGATGGTTCTAGGGGGAGCATTAGTGATATGATTTCAATATTGCATCAGAGCCAAAGTGGGAGATTGTTGATTAAGGTTGGTTGTCATTGATGTCAACCCTTGAAGAAAGCCCGGTAGCACAAAGGTTTGGGTAATGGACCCAAGTTTGTTTGATGTAAATATGGCTCATTATTGTCTTGTCATGGTTGATAAGAAGTACAAATGGATTAACTCCAAAGTAGTCCCTTTATGGTGAAATACCTCACAGGAAGACACTTTACAGATTGAGCTATCTTAGAAGTATGGTTATAGAACCCATGCTTAATTGTGGAATAATGAGATGAAGGACAATTAATTTGTCAATGAAACTATCCTATATGCATAGTGCTTGTCATTCCATTTTTGGTGGTATGTGGAACGTCACATAACTCCTCACGGTTAGAGAGTTATTACCATATGAAATTGGAGAACCCTCATGAGTCTTATAGAATCCCCCAAGAGTCAAAGTGTCTTGCAAAATAAATTGTTTTTAATGGAGAAGCCCTAAAATAAAGAAAGTGTAAGGCTACCTGAAGATATAAATAAGAGGCAAAGCTCACTCATTAAGGACAGACTTGTAGATATTGTATATCTATTTTCTTGTGTAAATCTTATTGTAAATACTTGTGGATACATCTAAAGTGGCGAATGTCTGAGGTAGCACGAAGGGTTGACAGAGAAATTCTCAGAATTACAGTGAATACAAAAAACCCTATTTTTTGAGGCATATGCAGGCTGTCTGTGTATAGGGTTAGTACATGTACGCAGGTTGTCTGTGAATAGGGTGCATACATACACGGGTTGGCTGTGTATAGGGTGAGTACATGTAGATAGGATGCCTGTGAATAGAGTGCATACGTACGAGGGCTGGCTGTGTATAGGGTGAGTACATGCTGATAAATCCATGGGAACTTGAGAAGATGAATATGCAAAGGTTCTATATTTTGAGATCAAGCTCCCAGGAAGGTCTAAAGTGCTCAGATACATCAGATCCATCCATTGGTTCAAAAGGTATGTCTTATTTCTATGAATAGTTGGATTTTGATGTATGCATGAGGAATGGAGATGGAGATTTGAGGATTCTCCCTAGAGAGACTAGTGGCTACATGAAATTTTCTGTATAAGTCATATCTACAAAAATACAATGCCGATATGTTCATCATTGATACTTCTTGTGAGGCACATACTGTATTTGTTCACATATGGCTAAGGGTTTTTATGGTACATGGTTGAGATATTGATTTATGTAGTATTTGATGTATTGAGAGGCTGAATATCAGAAAGGGTTTGATGACTAAGATCATGTGAGGGATATTATACTTGTTCATGATTACACACACCTATGTGGTACATGACTAGAGAGAGACATATTTTCCTTGAGTAAAGGTTATGTATGATGATGCATGCATAGGGTATAGTTATAGTCTAGATACAGTGACAGGTTACAGATCTATGTGAAAGAAGTAACAGAGGGTCAGAAGTTTTCAAGAAAAAAGAAACCATAGTTTTCAGAAGGCATACACAGGCTGCATAACAGTTAGGGTGCGTACATACGCAGGCTGCATAACAGATAGGGAGCGTACATACGCGGGTTGTAGCATGACAGGTCGCGTACCTATTGTATTTTTGTAGATACATGTTCAGTTTAGGTATTGATTGATTACAGGGCAGTTGTACAGATTGGATACAGGTCAATGGTACGTGTTGATACAATTTTACAACAATGTATCTCACGGTGACATGTTGTCAATGGTTCCATCATTCTACTTATACTTCAGGGCAGTTGGACGGGGCAAGGATAGGTGGTTGCAGCCACCTTTTGGTTGTAGCCAGAGAACATAGGGGGTTGAAGCCTCCTTACTGTTGTAGCCAGAGAATTGGATATTTGGAGCTTCCCTTAGGTTGTAGTTTGAGAAACTAGGGGGTTGGAGCCTCCTTCTAGTTGCAACTAGAAAACAAAGGAAGTTGGTGCTTCCAATGAATGCAATTCCTCAAGACATATAAGAAAAAACATTATGTGGTTTTCTCCCGCTTTGGGTTTCCACGTAAAACACTGGTGTACTGTGTATGTGTGTGATTGTTCATTTCTTATTGCTCATTATTGTATACTAATTCTACATTGACATAACACTTGGATTATTTGGTTAAAAAAGACTATAATTGCGCTATTACTGATTCACCCCCCCTCTCAGTAATCCAACAAAAAGGACTATCTTCAGATTTCTTTTTGAACTTTTACAATACTTTTTTAAAAAAGTGTTGTTACCAAAACTGATAAGAAGTTGATAAGGAAGTCTCCTTTAGATTACAAAATTGTCTCTAAACTTTACAATTTTTCATATTGTTGTACTTCTAAATTATCAAACTGTTTATATATCTGTTCTCTTCTCAAATTTATATGCATACATTTAAGATAATATTGTCTAGTCATTCTCCATGCAGTAATAATATTAACTAAGGTGAAGTCTTTCAAATACAACTGTGTCTCCAAATGTTTTCCCTGCTACATAAATACCATTTTCTTCTAGTACCAGAGCCTCTTTTGATAGTTGAACTTCCTGTATATATGTTGATCTTTTACATTTTGAAATTTCCCACTCAGCATTTGAATTCTCTGCATCCAAGGCTGAAGAGAGACCACCTATAGACAATTGACATTGTTAAACTAGTCAATTACAACTTTTGAGTCACTTACCAGTTGTATCCTAGTAATCTTTTTGTAGTGAGCAAATAGAAATATGCACCATAAAGCTAGGAGTTCTCCTTTCGTGTTTGTTCCTCTTCCAAAGTTCATATTAATTCTATAGTAACCCATTACTAGACATTTTAAAACTGCTTCTTCACCACATGTTGACCCCCTGTCTTGTGAGGCCCCATCAAAAATCCCCACTGCCATATTATTTTCTAGTATGGGAGGCCTAACAACCCTGCATCTCTTAGTAGATAAAGGGCTCTTTGAAACACCTAGAGCCTAAAAAATCCTACTGTAGACTCTGACCATACTTGGAGGATGATCTTCAAAGATCACCAAGTTCCTTTGTTTCCAAACTTCCCAACAAATGTAACAAGGGATTTCTTTCCAAGTAACCTCCTTTCTGCTCTAGTTTTTTAGACATTCAACAATCTGTCCTCCAACCTAGTAATTTTTTAACTTTAATTCCTTTAGAACTAAAGTCCAAATATCTTTTGTAAAGTTACACTCCACAAACAGATGTAATACAATTTCCTCATATTTTCCACAAAGTACACATCTACTAGGCCCCACGAAGCCTCTTTTGACTAGATTCTCCCAGGTGAGACTTTCTTTGTTCTAGCCTTAACCATAATTTTATTTTTATTTTTAAAGGGACCTGCCATGTCTAGAGCTTTTTATAGTAGCAATTTTTTTCTTCAATCTCCTTTTCCAACATTTGAACTTCATATGCTTGTTTAGCATTCAGTACCTATCCTTTTTTTGTGTCCCATGACCATAATAGTATATCATTATCATTGTTTAAAACAAATCTCGACCCTGTAAGTCCCTTAATATAATTATCCCATTCTTCTTTTTGATCTCCAACTTGCCCCAGAAACTCAACCGTTTTCCATCTTGTCATCTTTAAGTTAGTCAAATCTACTGAGTCAACATTTGCAAGAAAAACTATGCGTTTTTCTTTTAGAGTTGAGATTAGATTCCATGATAAATTATAATAGTGTTGTGTCGCAATCATAGGATTGGCTCCAATACTAATGCCTCTTCCATTTCTTGGTTTCCATACTAACGAGTCTGTTACAATAGGTAGTGAAGAAGTAAGGGCTCTCCATATATTTGAAATTCCATTCTAGTTTTTCTTACCTTCTCTGAGCCATTCTATAACAGATTAATTTTGAAGTATTTTTTCAGAATCACCTCATGCCAAATGTTGGATTGATATTATTGTATAAATTTTTGTGTGGAATCTTGTTGTTGTAGAATATGGTTCCTTCTAAATTTTAGTCAAAATTTAATTGTTGAATGAAAAAAAAATGTTTCTTCTCTTTTCATATACCAGAAATTCCCATTTTATTCTCCTCTTGTTATCCTAGATCATTTGGAGACCATATTGATCAATCGAGATGTAACTCATTCTGTTTACAATATCATTAAAAATTCAATATCTAGCAAGACTAGATCTCTAAAGATAAAATGAAAAGAAATTGAAGTTGGTTTCTGTTGAGAACTTTGACAAAATTTAAAATGTGTATATATAATGACCCTTCCTTGATATGAAAAGATATATATTGTATAATATATCTGGTAACTATTCTAACCTAACAAATCTGCCTTTGAAATCCTTCGATTCTTATTAAATCCATCCTTTTGTCTACATCTTATTCTTCAATATATTGAACTAATTGATGATAATCATCTGAGTATGTGTATCAATACAATCACATACCTGATAACACTCTGGGGTTTGATTATTCCCAAACTATTCTAAATCCTAGCGACCTTATCATCTATATGTTATCTGATCGTATCACCATGTAACCTTCGTTTCAAATATTTTATGTGTAATCCCTATCCAAAATTGTCAATCGGAGTTGTGTTCAAACTAATCATAAGTGGATACCAATTCCTAGAAATATTTACATAATCACATGTTAAAGAACAAGAACTTAACTAACTATATTTACAGTGATAGGCATCTCCTATTGACAATCGGTGGATTAATTACTCTTTTGATTAAAAACCATGATCTTATAGTTAAGAATTAAATATCTTGGCATATTCTTGTCATTTATCTAAATCTAAATCTAAATCAATGGATACCATTGTAAATATTAACTTGCATTTATGAATGGGTAGGTTTATCATTACCTAACTTGTTTACTATTCAACTTTTAATTAACTTTAACTTAATAGAATTAGGAAATTGCAACTACCGTTTTAAGATTTAATTCTTTCATGGTTATTTTCAACACATGCATGATGAAGAGTGGACAATATTTTCTTTACATGGCTAAAAAAATTATGTACATCGCATGTGTTTGGTTATTTTCAATCACATGCATGATGAGGCATGGACAATTTGTTCTTTACATGGCTAATTAACATCTTTTAAAAAAATTCTTTCCTGGTTACGTTTCAATACATGGAGTGAGTTTGGTTATTTCTATCACATGGAATGACGAGGAAAAGGAGTGGAAAATCTACTCTTGACATGGCTAATGTTTCTTCCATTCTTGAAAAAATTTCTTCCTTGTGGGTATAGTTACTTTTCACCACCTCCCATGGACAAAATTAGATTGAAATTTGCGTATTTACTTCAAGTAGAACTATTGGAGAAGAAATGTTTGGCGAACAACTCATCAAACGAGGAAGATTGGACCAATAAGGAGAGTGCACCACATTCTTAGGAGAAGTAGTGCGCACGATAGGATTTGGGTAAATCTGACGCAAATGTGGACAGACTTAGGCATGTTAGGGTTAGGGTTTTGGGAATCATATTGTAAGGGTTTTAACCCATTTTTGTAATATAAATAAGGGGTATGAGATAGATTAGAGAATAAAAAAATATATCGGGAGTGTGAGTGTGACACATCTATTTGGGAGAACCTATTTTGGAATTTTTTTTTATTCGAAGCCTCTTTGAGAGTTGTAGAGCTCAGATGAGGTCAAAGTAGTTGAGGCTCAGGTCACAAGCTGTGGAGCTTGGTGTGATCTTGGTCCGCCTCACTACTCTTTACTGTGATGTAATTCTCACAACGCCTTGTTATGAACAAGAAGAGAAGAAAAAGATCTTTGTGGATGTAGCCCTAGAGGGGGTGAACCATGGTAAAACTATGTGTGCAATGTGTTTTAATTTTTTACTATTCCTGTAGTTATGATTGAATCGTTATGTAGATGAATGGATGAATTTAATTACATTGCAAACTAGAATAGATATGCATAATAAATGTTATGAATGAATGGATGGATGGATTTGTTGAATATTGTAATAGAATGCATGGTTAAGTAGAAGTAAGAAGGAGAAATAACATCCCTCAATCCCTTCCATGACTGTAGACATTTGCGTCCTTCAATCACCCATAAACCATCTCAGGTGAGACTGCATTGTGCACTCTGTGCGTGGTGTATCCTTCTGGTTTACCAGAAGGGCTGATGATGATAAGGGTTTTTTTGGAGAACTAACGTAGAACCCGAGTCAACCCATAAGTCCAACAAATGGTTCCATTATAGGCTAGAACTTAGAAGGAGAGCCAGGAAGGGGTTTGGTGAATAATATGTAGTGGTAGAAAGGGATGTTCCAACCATGGAATCCTACGAAGCAAGATATTGAAATATGGTTAGAGACAAAGCAATTGGGGTTTGTGCAGAAAGATAAAAAAGTTTCTAGGTATACACCATGCCAATACCTGCAGAGGTATGTGTTTACTGATTTTCATGAAGCATATTTTTGTTTATTTTCACAGTTATTATAGGAATGGTTGTTAATATTGAAGGATACCCATATGCCTAACCAAATTAGGCCAGTAGTGTGGAAAGATTTAATAATAAATTCATGCACGTAGTGGATTTTTGGTTAGACAAGAATACTGTGGGGTTTATCACTGAGGTTGCAGTAGATACAACAGAGTAATATACTAATGCAGAGCATGATTACTTGAGGGGACACAAAGGGAGGTATATTAGGTCTCTTTACATGTTGAACAATATCTTATTACATGATAAAGGAGTGATGACCATGGAATTAGACAACTAGATCACTCCGCGCGCATGGGGGAGTTGGGAGAAACACTAAGGAATATATGATAAATGGAGAAGGCTATGGAGAGTAGAAAGAAGGAGGAAATGGACCCCATCATGATGGATTATGAACATACTAGGGAAATCATAAGGAGTGCAGGTGTGACATGCAACAGACAAGCCTATTAGTATAGGATGAATAATAAGAAGAGGGTTGTAGCAGAGTGACAGGGATTGGAAAATGATGAGGAAGAGTTATAGGATCTCCGCACCAAAGGGAAGATTGAGGATATATTGCGTGCCACATATGAGAGGAAAATAAGAGGTCATGGGTCCAAGGTAGAAGAAGGATCTCCATTCAAAATCTGAATTAGTGTGGAACCCACAACCCCATGTGAGACTAACACAATTGAAGAAGAAAAAGAAGTTAACCAGCATGTGATTAGTGGTAGAAGAATTGTTTTAGGAAATAGGTCAAGTAGCAGAAGTGGAAGTTTAGCAAGTAGTAGTCATGTTTCTACACTGTGTGGGGGTGGTATTTCAACAAATTTCACAATGATAGGACAAGATCCAACAGTAAGGTTACCAGAGTTTTGAGGGGATGGGTCAGATGACCCAGAAAAAAAAGTGTTCATCTGTCAGAAGATATGGGAATCAAAGAAGATTACAGACGAGGATACAAAGGTTGTGTAGTTGTAAATAACTTTTAGAGACAACACATTAGATTGGTACATGGGTGTCTCAAAAAATAACCCAACAAGAACACCTACAAATGTAGCATATGTGAAGAGGCAGTTAATAAATGAATTTCAGACGCCAAATTCAGAAGATCAGTTTATGAATGAAATGATAGAGATCAAGCAGAAAATAGGAGAATCAGTCTAGGAAGTGGACTAGTATTTCAAGAGACTAAAAGGTAAGTTAAAGTAGACTATTATTGATACACATATTAGTCATTTGTTTGTTAATTCTTTGTTTGCATACTTGAAGTATCCCTTGAGACAACCAAAATTCCAAAGTCAGGGTGAGTCCCTGCACACAAGCTTACATCTAGATGAAAATCAATAAAATCATACAAATTCAGTTGTGGAAGAGTTGAAGCAATATCTAAAGAACTTAACATTATAGTTAAATAAGAATAAAGGAAAGGAGAAAAGAGAATATGTCTAGTGTACAATGTGCAGGACAAAAGGTCATCACAAGAATGAGTGTCCATTATTTTCGCAGTATATTGGATTCAACGCAAAGAAGGAACACAAATATGAGGAGAAATATGAAGAATTTTGACAACCTCGAGAGCATGTAGAAAATTTCATAGTTCAATGGAGATTAGTACCTCCATAATAATGGCAACACCATTTTTTTCGCACACTAGAAGGAATCCTGAAGAATTGGTATGCAGAACAGGAACAATGCAAATAAACTTCTAACTACGAAGAAATACAACAAAACTTTGTAGTTACATTTTCCTTTGAGAATTACAATTCAAAGATTGATACAACACTGAAAGTAGTAAGAGACAATATATTTGAAGAACAAGAGTTCTAAATAATCCCAACATATCAGAGACAATTTATTCATACAGTCAAACAATTGCTACACTATTTTTATGTAGCAGAAGAAGAAGAACCAGAAGAAGATAATTCGTGCAATATCTAGATACAATAAGTGGAAGGTGAAAGGGAAGTAGAAGGTCCCAAGATGGACTCAAAATATTATGCTCCACCATTAAGCATCAATAAGATAAATATTGGAACTGCAAAAAAACAAAAGATGGCTAGTATTGGAGATTATTGGGATAATTAGACAATAGAAAGGATCACAAAATTATTGTGTGTGTACAATGACTTATTCCCAGCAACATTCTCAGAGATGAAGGGGATAGCAAAATAACAAGGAGAGATGAAGATTCCATTGAAGCCAGAAGCAAGACCTATCAAACAAAGGCTGTACAGATTGAATCCAATATACAAAGAGAAGGTGAATACATAAATTGACAAGATGCTAGAAGGTGGTGTTATAGAACCTATAGAAGAGTCAGAATGGACCTATAGAAGAGTCATAATGGACCAATCCCATGGTGGTGCAAGAAAATAAGCAATGAGGGATAATTATTTGTGTAGATTTTGTAAATGTGTTGAACCTACACAGAATAGATCTAGCTAGAAAATAGTACACACATTTTCAGAGAGAAATTGAGAAAGAAGAAAAAAGATAGAAATAATGGAAGAACTCTCACTAACTGTATTCCACACTCAAAGAGTGAATAATTTACAATATAGATAGAATAAATGAGTAAATAATGAGCCATAGTGGTGGTATAGATTGATTTGGACACACACCAACAGTTACAAAAGTAAATTGCCACCTAGTCTATTCTCTCAGGCAGTTACGGGAGTGAACTGCCACCTAGCTGAGTTAACTAGTCAACTAGTCTTCAGTTAACTGATTGAAAAAATAGTAGTGAGTTGGTGATGATCCCAATGTTGCATGGTGACAAAACCAATGCAACATATAAACTCAACTCAACTTGTCAAACTGAAGTGTCAACTGAAAGAGAATATCCTGCAGGTGGAATATTCTCCTCTAAAATATAGGAGACTGGATAATGACTAAATAAACAAGGAATAACCTTAGGAAAAATAAATCCTAGGTGTGTGTGAAGTAACTCCAACACCCCCCCTGAACATCACTATGGAGTAAAAATGAGTCCCCGACTACTAGTCCATTTTAGGTACTCATGTACAATGCAAGTAATGAACACTGAATAAAAGTGAGGAAAGAGGGAAAACCACGTGGGAACAAACCCCCCCCTCAAAAGATAATGTATCAAAAGAAGAAAATGACAGTTGCTATGAAACTGTGTTCTTCACTGCAAGACGATCCCACAAAGTCTGAAACTTCTTCTCATTGAAAGTCTTCGTGAAGATGTAGAAATCTTTATGGATCTGATGAAGTCCTTTGGAAACCTGTTGGGCCTTGTACTTCTTGATCCTCTGGACCCATCTGCACCTGCAAATATTCCTTTCTGGTGGATGTGGAACCAGATTCCAAGTCTGGTTCTGTAGGAGTGAGTCATACTCCTGCATGGATGCTTTCCATAATGGATTTCCCACAACCCTATTGTAGTTCTGTGGATCAGTAGATTGAACCATATAGCAATGCATGGGAATCGCAGGTTCTGAAGCTGAAAATACATGAGAAGGCTCCTCATGCTAAGATTGAGTCCTCCTCGAATCCAATGGATTCCCTGCAAGGTTGTCTGCTGCCTGAAGTGTGGTCTATGCCTTCTTGGGCATCTGTTGAAGCTTTGACGTTGGCCTCTTATTTGGATGTACTACCTGCTTATTTCCATGTACAGAATCTGAGTGTATGGAATCATCTCTGATGTCTGAAACTGATGGAAGAACAAGAGTATATGCATGTTTCACTGGAGGTGCATGCAAAGTACTCTTGTTATGTGTAAGTAGAATATATGAGTCATCGTCAGAAAACTTAGTGAATTTATACAACCTTGACTTGTGATCCACCTCACCAATTGCAATAATGGAATTGTCATGCATGTCAATTACTGAAAATGAATCTGATGTAAATTCAACCTTTTTTCCTTTCTGAGTGATCTGATAAACTGAGATTAGATTCATATAAAGCTTTGGAACATGTAAAGCATTCTCAAAACTGCCATTATGGAGTTCCACTCTCCCTTCTCCTGCTACTGCTATTGGAGTATCATCCCCCATGAGAATAGGGGGTCTTGAGCATGGACTCAAGGAAGAGAAAACTTCCTTTTTCGCTGCCATATGATGGGTTGCACCAGAATCTATAATCCATGAATTAGATGAGGAATTAATTGCAACAAGAGCACGATGATTACCTTTCTCAGGAGCATGATCTTCTTCCTTCTGCTTCTTGACTCCCTCTAGAATGAAGTTTCCAAGGTTGTTCTGCTGAAGTGCATGTGCCATAAGATCGATCTGTTTCTTCATGCATGTGGATTCTTCATGATTCGGTTTATTGCAGTAAGTGCACTGCTTTCCCTTATTCTTCTTCTTGGAATCTGAAGAGTCTTTGGAACCTGAAGAATCATTAAAGGATTTGGAATATCCCTCCTTCCTATTCTTTTTGAATGACCCTTTTCCATCCTGCATGGTGAGTGCATGTGCTTTGGGATCTTTCATGAGGCCCATATGTATGAGTTTTGTTTTCTCTTGTGTAAGAGACTCAATGAACTGAGCCAATGTAGGCATTTTCCAATTTGTTCCAAAAAGACATCTGCCAAAATGGAAATTAGAGACATATACAATGTATTATGTTCCTAGCTTGGCCAAGATTGTTAGAATAAGTTGTTTCTCTTGTGTAGACTTATCAATACCACATTCACCCAAGCTTAATAGAAAAGATTTAAATTTAGTAAAAAAGTCTTGTATATTATCAAAACTTTTAGGGTCTAAGGTATTCAACTCTACCTCAAGCATATGACCTCGCATCTCATCCTCCTTTCCAAAGAGTCCTTCCAAGGTGGTCTAGATCTCATTTTGAGTCTTGCATGCAGCAACATGAAACCAAAAATCAGTGGAGATTAACTCAAGAAGTAGTCTCGTGGCCTCATCCTTACGGTTTGTCCATCTCATCTTCTCAATCGTTGATGTAGGTTTTGTTTCTGTTGCCATCGTCAAATTATACAATCCTTTCCTTCTAAGTTGGAATTCCACCTTGGGCTTCCAATCAAAATAATTGTATGGTGTGAGTATTACCACCAAGTTTGGCTGTATAATAGTTGTCATATCTGTCTCTCCCACTGATTCCAAGAACCCCTAAAAATTTACTCTCAATCTGCAAGTGAAAAATTAAGAAATTAAGAATTCATATAAGTTTCATGAGATACTCTTGCGACTTACTTTATGAGAAAACGGTGAGGAATCTTGCCAAACGGTTGAAAACCCACTTCCAAAATGGGTCGATTTACTTTCCTTGGAGACAGTTTCCTCCAAAACATAATATTTTGAGAGCAATGAATGTGGCAAGGTACGACCACAGATTCGTATCAGTTTTGGGAGGCTATCTTGCGGCTCACTGTTTGAGCAAACCGTGTAGAATCTCATGAAACGGTTGAAAACCCACTTTCAAAATGGGTCGATTTACTTTCAACATGGGTGTTTTCCTCCAAAAAAGAATATTTTGGAAGGAATAATTGCTCAAAGTTACGACCACAAATTTAGCTCGCCGAAACCCTTATTTTTCTTATTCTTTGGCTTCTCTGGCTTGCTCCAAGTAGCATAGCTCTGATACCATGTAAATATGTTGAACCTACACATAATAGATCTAGCTAGAAAATAATACACACATTTGCAGAGAGAAATTGAGAAAGAAGAAGCAAGATAGAAATAATGGAAGAATTCTCATTAACCATATTCCATACTCAAAGAGTGAATAATTTACAATATATATAGAATAAATGAGTAAATAATGAGCCATAGTGGTGGTCTAGATTGATCTGGAAACACACCAACAGTTACAAAAGTAAACTGCCACCTAGTCTAGTCTCTCAGGAAGTTACGAGAGTGAACTGCCACCTAGCTGAGTTAACTAGTCAACTAGTCTTTAGTTAACTGACTAATCACAGAGTAGTGAGTTGGCGATGATCCCAATATTTCATGGTGACAAAACCAATGCAACATCTAAACTCAACTCAACTAGTCAAACTGAAGTGTCAACTGAAAGATAATATTCTCCAGGTGGAATATTCTCCCCTAAAATATAGGAGACTGGATAATGACTAAATAAACAAGGAATAACCTTAGGAAAAATAAATCCTAGGTGTGTGTGAAGTAACTTCAACAGATTTGAGAAAATTGAATGGTGCTTTCCTACATGATCATTTCCCTACCCCATTTACGAACGAAGTTTTGGAGAATGTAGGGGGTCAAGAATATTATTCTTTTAGAGATGGATTTTCAGGTTATCACCAGATAAGGATTGCACCAGACGATAGACATAAGAATCTTTTTTGTATAGAGTGGGGCTCATTTCAGTATACAGTTATGCCATTTAGATTGAAGAATGAACCAACAATTTTTTCAAGAGTAGTAGTAGAAGCTTTTAAGGAATTTATTCATAAGTGTTTGGAGGTTTAGTTGGATGATTGGACATTATTCGGTTTGTTGAAAGATTATGTTGAAGTATTAAGGCTAACGTTGGATATATGCATACAATGTTAGATCTCATTAAACATTGATAAATTTAGTTTCAATGCACCTTTTGGCATTTTGTTCAGGCATGTGGTGTGTAAAAAAGGTTTAATGGTTGATCTTGCTAAAATTGTTGTCATAGTTAACTAACCACAACCAAAGTCAGTGCAATAGTTGAAGAGTACATTGGGCCACACAGGGTAATACAAAAAAATCATAAGGGGATATGCATAGATCATTGCGCCAATGGAGAAGTTGTTGAAGAAGGATACTAAGTACTAGTGGAATGATGAATGCCACAAGAGCCTTGATATTTAGAAGGAGAAGATGGTTACTGCACTGATTTTAGTATTTCCATATTGGGAAAAAGAGTTCCATGTACATGTGGATGCATATGCAATTGCATTAAGAGTGATATTAACCCAACGAGGAGAAGCATATATAGATCACCCTATTTCTTTTGCAATAAGGAAGCTGTCAGATTCCAAACAAAACTACAATACTATAGAAAGAGAAGGACTAGATATGGTGTATGCTTTGCAGAAATACATACATTACTTGTTAGTACAACATTTTAATATTTTTACAAACCATTCAACTCTGAGATACTTAGTTAATAAGGCAGTGTTGTGGGGAAGGATATGTAGATAACTATTAATATTTTAGAAATTTGACTTTGAAGTTGTGGTGAAGCTTGGCATATTGAATGCAGGACCAGATCACTTTTCTAGGATAACGAATGAAGAAGAACCCAATAACTTGGAAGACAAATTTCTATATGCACAATTGTTTTCAGTGCAAATTGTATATGCATATTTTGCTAACATTATTGATTTTTTGAGTACAGGATAAACACCAAGATAATTTACTACTGCGTAGAAGAAAATTTTGGTTGTCATAGCTGCAGATTACCAGTTGATTGCAGTTCACTTATACAAACTTGGAGCAAATAACATCTTAAGGAGATGTGTGATGGAGCATGAAAGATCCATTATTTTGGTAGAGGCGCATGAAGGGATTTCAGGAGGACACTATGTAGGAAAAGATACTTTGTAGAAGGTATTTCACGCAGGATTATGGTGGCCAATAGTTCATAAGGATTCAAAAGAATATTTTCAGAAGTGTGATGTTTTTCAAAGAGTTTGGAAGCCATCCAAGAGGAATGAGATGCCACTAAGACCACGGGTTACTTTAAAAGTGTTCGATAAATAGGAAATAGATGTTGTAGGTCCAATTAATCCACCAATAAGAAGATCATGAACCAAATATATTATTACATCGATGGAATACTTGACCAGATGGGCAGAGGAAGCACCAATAAAGGATTGCACTGTAGTGACTGCAACACACTTTTTATTTGAGAATGTAGTGGAATGGTTTGGATGTCCAAGGATATTGATGAATGATTAGGGGACTCACTTCATCAACAATACAATTGAGGAAATGCTTGAATAATTTAAGATATAACACCAGAAGAGTACTCCTTACCACCCTCAAGAAAATGGAATAGTCGAAGCCTTCAACAAAATTTTGGAGAATGCCCTGAAAAATATTTGTAATGTAAAAAAAGATGATTGGGATTTTAAGGTACCAATAGTACTTTGGGATTATAGAACTACCTGTAAGAAATTAAAAGGTAAAACACCCTTTAGAATGGTGTATGGACATGAGGTAATAGTTCCCTTAGATTATTTAATACCAAGTCCACGCATTGCAACAATTAAAGACACGATAAAAAATGGTGCAGCACAGGAAAGATTGGCTCAACTCATGGAATTTGAAGAGGACAAAATCATGGAAGGTTTCCATCAATACATACAAAATTCAAAGGATAAAGCATGGCATGAAATACATATCAAGAATAAGAAGTTTAAGGAAGGAGATATGGTTCTCCTCTATGACAGTAAATAATTGCAGCACCCAGGTAAGCTCATAATCCATTGGCTAGGGCCATATCAGATAAAGTCTGTTACAGATTAAGGTGTTGTACAACTGCAAGACTTAACATGAAAGGAATTGTAAGGAGTAGCACAACTAGTAAAGTTGTATATATTGTAAAGAGTAGGAGCTAAAAGAACAAAAAGGAAGATAAAAACAAAAAAAATAAAGAAAAATCAAAAAATAAGTAAATAAGAGGAATTAGTGACAAACAAATAATTCAATAATGACAATGCGCAACAAAAAAACAATTGGTGTGACATAATTTTGAGGTCCACTGCGTGCAGGAAAATTAGACACAGTGAAAATAACCAAAAAAAGTGAAAAACGAGACAGAACATTAATGGTTGGGTTTATAAAAAGGGAAAATCACAGACAAGTTTGAGACTTAACGATTTTTTAGCAACCTATCACTTGAGAGTGTGAGAAAAGGTTGATTGGGAAAGAGGAGAAGTCATTCGATTGTGTGCAAGACTAATTAGATGACACCTCTCAAGGTTGGCACTCCCAGCCGATTTGTACAAGTAACCCGACAATCAGGAAGGAAGAAAGAAAGAATGGAATAAGAAGAGAATGTTTTGGAGATAGAGGATGTGAAAACATTAGAGACCAAATTGATCAGTCCCACCAAGATAGAGGAATAACTATCAAGCCCAAAATAGGTGCAAGTGGGTTGGAGCATGGAAAACCCTAACGACATCTCGAACCCTAGTTCTGAAAACCCTATAGAAACAGAGGAAAAGGAAAAACAAAAAAAACAAGTCATAGAAGAAGTCGAAGGCCATCAAGAAATGGAGGGAGAAGAAGAAGAAGAACCCAAGGATGAAGCCAAAGAAGAAAACCTAGTTTCGAGTCAAAGGAGGAAAGAACCAAGCGCAATGAAAATTATTTTACCCCATCTTCCAGATGCTATAATCGCAGTGGAAGACATGCTAGGGAAGGTGTCGAAGATAAAGTATGCGTACCATGATATAAATGACATAGCAAAGTTTCCTAAATTCACACAAGAAGTGTACCTAGAGAACAAGGGGGAGGTAGAACCCCTAGGGAAACCTATTTTGGAGCCTGCATAGTGGGTTAAAGGTCTCTACAACTCAGGTGTTATGAATCTGTTGGACATACCATATTTCAGGTACGGTAAAAATGTATGCCTTTGTGTGAAAAATATATTGGCAAGGGCACATGGAGGCATCCTATGGATGGATAGGTCGGTCCCTATAGACGTGGATATCATAGATAAGATCACAGGGTTTCCTACCAGTGGGGCACATCCAGAATACTATTTGGACAATAAATCCATGGATAAAGAAATTGCAGAGGAAGTAAAAGTATAGTTCAGGACAAACAGGGGAACCTAAGGATTAATCTTGAAGGATATTAACGACCATGCAACCAATTTTAATACAAATATAATGGCATGCAAACTGTTGAGGAAGTGAAGAAAGGAAGAAGCCTCAAATTGAGTTATAGAAATAGTTGTGCAATATGCAAAGGGCATAGTGTTTATATGGGCACCATACTTGTTGAACCAATTTCTGATAGATTGCAGAGATGCATAGGATAATGGAACACAATTCCATTATTGTTTGTTGCTAATACTGATAGCATTGGAGGAGTGGTAGGAGCCCAATTTTCCATCTTTTCTAGATAGGAAGGGGAGATGTTATGCAACACACTATGGAAGTTTGTGGTAGGAAAAGGACCCCAAGAACTTGCAGGCCAACAACATATTATTTTCCATGTTCTTGGAGAATATGCAACAAAATACAACCAATGTATGGAGGATCCCAATTGAAGTTGTTCAAGGAAATGAAAGGATTTCTAATTTCACAGCTTCAAGACATCATTTGTGGATTCAAGACACAAGGGACCCAAAGAAGAAGTGGTTGGAAATGAGATATTGTACATCACAAGAATAAGTGGACTCGATCGCGAAAGATTGGCCTATACAATGGAAGGTTACATTAAAAAAAAATAAATAAACAAAGTCTAAGCAACCAATAGAATAAGGAACATCAAACAAGACAAGCACTCCAATAGAAAATATAAGGAAGGTTGCAGAGAGCGACCAATCCTCAGGAAGCAGCGCAATAAGTAAGAAGCCAAGAAAGAAAGAGACAGTGTCAAGGACAGAAGTAAAAGAGGATGTAAAGAAGGGATATAACACTCGCCAAAAGGAATACAATCTGGGGAAGAAACAAAGAACAAAATAGAGGCAGAAACCACAACTCCAACGAAGAAGAGAACATGAACACGAGAGACAGAAATAAGGGAAAATATGAAGTATCACAAGAATCCTCCAACCATCACTATTAGAGAGGATGATGTTGAGTTGGTCATAGATAATGTCTAGGATAGAGGAGAGGATGTAGTACACGCAACATAGGAACAAAGGGAAGAAATCATGGAAAAATTAGTAGAAGTACATAACATCTTACAGAGACTCTGACTAATACAACATATCATCCAACAATTCAACATAAAGAAAAGGAACATGAAGCATCAACATATAAATATAAAGAACAGATCGTGAAGACAATAGCAGTGAACAGTGACAGATTCAAAGTCACACAAGAAATGTTGGTGGTGGATGAAAAAACAATGCAGAGACTAGTAAAGGATGTGGAACACCTGGAGTTAGTTCTGGCGAGCATACCTACGAAGACACTATATGGACTATAAGTGAGTGAAATGTAGGAAGTACAGTATAGATCTAGGGTGGATGCCACCAACCTAGTGCTCAACCATGAAGTGAAGGAAATTTTGCAAATGACATGTGAGAAGATCACGCTGGAAAAGGAGGAGGAGAAGAAGTGAACATATAACTTAGAGAAGAATCTTATAGAGGTATACAAGAGTATACCAGAATGTGCGTAGACACATGAGGTTAAAATAGAAGAGAATATACAACAAATTGCATCGACCATTGAGAGATACAAACAAGAGATAACAGACTTAACAAAGAAATTAACTCTGATCACACCTACAAAAGCATGGGAGAAGAGAGAGAAAGAGGCTACTATGCACGTAGAGAGTATAGCATAGGAGATTAAAGAAGTGGAATAACTGTATAACAAGACTGCACACATTTGGACCATCCTAGAAGAAGATGAAAATCTCCAGTAGCTGGAGAAGAGGCAGGAAAAACTTAATGTGGTGGTTGAGGAATTGAAGAAGAGACATAATACCATAGAAATATCCCTAATAATGAAAGCTGCATAAGAGATGAATAATTTTCAGGAATAAGTAAATATTTTGGAAGAGGAGAAACAAGCAAGCCATGCTTAGTTGGATCCATTTCAACAACAAGCCCAAGGAATGATAAACAAGATCCAAAAAAAGAAGGGAAGATGGGAACATGTGCTAGAAAAAATAAGATAAGTGCTAAGAGATCACATAACTGTGAAGGGTTTGGAGACACTAGCAGGAAAGAGCATAGAGGATAAAGAGAAAGAAATATAATTAGGAAATAAATTCCATGCACTGGAGGTAGCGCTACATAAGGTGCACTAAGGCTAAGTGGCTCGGGATGAGCCACATGTTAGTGTTAGGGGCATGCCGGAGAAGGAATGTTTGGAAAACAATGCAACAAACAAGGCATATTGGAGTAGTAAGGAGAGTTCATTACATTTTGAGGAAAATCAGTGTGTGTGGAAGGATTTGTGGAAATCTGGCATAAATGTGGGCAAACCTAGCCATGTTAAGGTTGGTGTTTTGGGAATCATATTTTAAGGGTTTTAACCCATTTTTGTAATGTAAATAAGGGGTATGAGGGATATTGGAGAATACAAATATATATATAGAGTGTGAGTGTGGCAAGTCTATTTGGGAGAACCTATTTTGGAGATTTTGTGAGTCCAAGTCTATTTGAG
Organism: Picea glauca; assembly: GCA_000966675.3. Taxonomy (NCBI): domain Eukaryota; kingdom Viridiplantae; phylum Streptophyta; class Pinopsida; order Pinales; family Pinaceae; genus Picea; species Picea glauca. The sequence continues at coordinate 84,825 of JZKD02S2352987.1, read as the reverse complement.
AGATGTAGAGCTTGGATGAGGTCGAAGTAGATGAGGGTCAGGTCAAAATATGTCGATATTGGTGCGATCCTGGTCCACCTTACTACTCTTTACTATGATGTAATGCACATAATTCCTTTTGATGAATAAGAAGAGAATCATAAGATCTTTTTGGACGTAGCCCCAATGGGGGTGAACCATAGTAAAACTATGTGTGCAATGTGTTTTAATGTTTTACTATTCCTGTAGTTATGATTGAATGGTTAGGTAGATGAATGAATGGATTTACTTACAGTGCACACTAGAATAGATATGCAGAATAAATGTTATGAATTAATGGATATGATGAATATTATAATAGAATTCATGGTTAAGTAGAAGTAAGAAGTAGAAAGAACATACCCCAATCCCTTCCATGGCTACAGACATCTACTTCATGCAGTCACCCATAAACCATATCGGGTGAGACTGCGTTCTGCACTCTATGTGTGGTGTAGCCTTCTGGTTTACCAAAAGGGCCGATGGTGATAAGGGTTTTGTTCGAGAACTAAAGTAGAACTTAGGTTATCCCATAAGTCCAATAAGATCCCTAGTACAGGCATGCACCGAAGCCTCCCTAGCCCCAATAGAACCCTATCTTATGCATGTACTAGCTATCATTTTAATCCTATTATAATTATAATTTATTTTATTAGTTTAAATTTAATATAAACAATTTTTTTTCTTGCTTCAGTATGGATGCTAGGCAGGCCTCAAATTTTCTCTCTTCCTCTACCAAGAGAAGAGAAGTGAAAATGGCTATGTGAATGATGAATACATGAGATGAGTGTTGAAAGGGATCCCTCTTTTAACACTGGTGGCTAGGATATCCAGGATAACTTTTCTAATCGTAGCAGGAAAGACTTCCTCCACTCTACCATGAGGTAAGATCTCTCCATACACAAGATTCATGGGTTATTTTCTCTAGGTCTTTATGTGTCTCTGTAATGTTTTGTTTTAGTTTTAATTTATCTCTAACACCCTTTATATTCTTTCTAACTCCTCTATCTAAGAGATATCAAAACCCTTCCCACCGATGCATACCCCCCTTCTCGACTCAAGGTTGTGCGACCTCCCGATCAAGGATCTTCAATTACCTTTGCCGAATTGGCTCTTTGGGCTCCTGCTGGGACCCAAAACCACTATACATAGGACCCTTATCTCTTTAGGCATAGTTCGTATGAGACCCGCGGGTTCCTGCTAAGCCCCTGCTCTCTTTTTAAAAATTCATTTTTTTCTAATAGGCATTAACTCTTTGGGCTAGGCCCTTTCCTTCATGTGACCTTGGGCTATGACTCGGGGCTAAAACTCCTAAAGCACTTCGAAATTAATCTTCGGAAAATCCATAAAAACTTCTCCACACAACCTCTAGAGTGTTAAACTCGTAGAGCGCTGAATCCACAACAAGATCGATGTCCATAAAATCCGCTCAAATCAACAGTTCACCGTGACTCCAGGAGTTCGGGACTCAACCATTCTTCCCACTCCAACACCTTACACTCCCAAAGTACCAAACTAATGGAGGTAATATACACCCTCCACGTGTGCACCATAAATTGACGGTCAAGAGTGACTCTGGCCCCTTGACCTTCAGGATTCCTCAACCTTAACAAAACCAAATCTCAAGCCTCCTGGAGTATCAACCGTTCGGATTTCAGCATATGATGACCCCTATCCATGAAGGATCAACGACCCAGATCTTCTATGGATCCTTGCGACTTCGAGAGTTCTTCAAACTTGTTCACATGCTTCCTTTCAGAGTGTTAAACCTCCACAATTTCAAATCTCTCACCACATGTCCTTCGCAACAGACGATTCCGATCTACTCCGCTTTTTGGAGCTTCGGGAGTATTACACACTCCTCAACTAAAAACTCCCATAGTGACTTTTCTCCAGAGCTCTAGATCTGTTGACACGTGGCTCTTCCCAACGCCAATGGCTAGGATGAGCTTCGGGCTTTGAAGATTTAGAGATTCTTCTCTCTTCTTGCTTGTAATATTTTGGACAACCTTTCCTCTGGACTTTCATATCTGATGCCACTTTTCTCTCTTCGGGACCTCGGGATTTTGCAAGTCCACTCTCATGTGCACATTCAAAAGGTTTTAAGGCTCGTGCACCTTACCTATATCCAATGTTTGTTGATCCACGCGCTTAGATCCAACGACTGGGATCTATTCTTATCCTCGGTGTGCTCCTCTTTCATCCTGGACCTTGATCTAATGGTCCAGATCGCTCCTCCTACAGTTGATTTGATGACTATGGTTTCTCTTCATCCCGATCTTCCACAAACTTATGAATTTGAATAATTTGCAATTGTCAAAGGCTACGACGTTTTATTCTCCTGCGCTTGACCCACATTCCACTGCTTGAATTGTTCTCTTCCTTTTCACTCTCTACTGAGATTCCAACTATCTCTCATGAGCTTTAGCCAATGTAACTTAACCTCGGTTCTGGAACACACTTGTGCTTTCACTGTGTATAATTCCACTACTTTTCCCATAGTCCGAGACTTGGAATATCCTTAGCCTTCTGCACTCTTTATAGATACTTTGTGTGCAATGGCACTATTCCTCCTGATATTTAGCTTGCTTGAATATCTAATGGGCGTGGTCCTTCTATGTCCTTCAAAGGACTTTCTAGTTCCCTCCTGGCACTTAACGCTCATCCTCTTGAGCTTTTTGAATTTGAATCAAGTTCATCTCTATGCGCTCCTTGCACTCAACTAAGCCTTCATATGGCTTCAGACTTTCAACACTTTATCTGAGTGTTGGCCTGGTGCACTCCTTGCACATGTCTTCTCCTGAATCCTGAATCCTTTAGGTTCACTAATGAACTCCTTTCATCCGCTCAATACACACCTTGCAAAGATTCTTCCCTCAGAGTGTTCAGTAACTCTGGGTTTTCCCCAATTCCTCCAACACTTCAGAACATGTTTATTCTGCTCACTCCTTGCACCTGCTAGGAGCACTCCTTGTCGAACTTGTAGAGTCTTTAGTAACTCTGTGGGTATATTCTCCTTGACACCCTTCTACCTGAACTCGAAATAGATTTCCTCCTGTGCACACTTGCACCTACTCAATGCCCACCTGCTAGATCTCTACAAATTGTTCAATAACTCTAGTTGTGCTTTCTCTTGCACAAAATTCCTCTAATTTGTTCAGCAACATTGATGTTCCACTCTGAGTATGTGACTTATCCAGGTGTTCCCTCCTGGTATGTTCTCCTCTAAACTCAAAGAAGCCAGATAAGCACTCCCTGCTTGATCTAAAAATGAAGAAGACTTGTATTCTTAAAAATATTTGCAAGTAAAATTTATGTGTTAAAATGCAAATGGATCATCTTTGCAACACAATTTTTAATAGGATTTACTCATTCAAGATGCATATAAACAGCAGCATAATCAATGAACATAAAACACATAACACAACAAATGATAAAGGAGTTCACCCCTCTCTTGGGCTACATCTCCTGGTCCAGCTTCCAATGGATCATTTGTATTATTTTCTCAAAGTGCTCAAAAATATTCTTTACAATGCTCAAAATTCCAAATAGACTGCTCCAATGGCTTCAAAACGTCCAAAAACCCCTAGTTGGGCTTTTCCGGCACTTCGTTTGGCCAAACAATGAAGAAGATAGGCTTCCTGGAAGTCCCCCCTTCAAGCTTGTTGTCTCTGCATCTACAAAACGTACCCTTGTTGGCTCAACCTAGCCCACACGCATATTTAAGTGTAAAAACCTAGCACCAGATGCAACCGTGCGAACCGTGCAAACTGTAGGACAGTTACGGGTGCACCTAGCCCCTAATCATCAAGGGTCAGGTCGTATGACCCATGCGTCCACACGCTAGCATTAACATAGGCTCCCGTTACATAAGACAATGGTCAAAGGCCAATGGTGGGTCGTTGATATAACCGTTGGAACAAACACAACCGCGTGTGCGCGTCCATATGATATGGCTGTGGGTTATATGTAACATATCGTGCGACCAAGGGCTTGGGCTAAGCCCCGGCCCGGTCGCGCCCCAAACCACACGCATATATATATATATATATATATATATATATATTGCACCATATATATAACAAGAAACAACTGGTGGCATGCCGATTGGCGACTCTTTTCCAAGTCTTTGCCCCTACCCGGAGGTCGTGGGGTCGACTCTGGCCAACGACATAAGTTTTAAACCAATAAATGGATGACACGTGGCAGCCATTGACTGGGCCATGTGTCATCATTGAATTCACTGCCAAACATGCCAAGTCACCTGCCAACTATCTGAATGCCTGTCTGCCATGTGTCGTACGGCCTACCATGTCAGCATCTGTACGGACTGTACAGTCAACAACCCCTTTTTTTTTGCCTGTTTGTAAATTTGAACAGAACGCGATATCTCTCTCTCCCGACATCCGTTTCAACCCAAATGAGTTGCATTGGGTTCACAACGACAAGGCCTATGCTCTCGTTCGATTTGAAGCAATTCCGAGCACTTTGAATTTTTGAGCAAAATTTGATCCCCTAATCACACCTCCCCATTAGAAAGCTTTTGGACCTCCAAAAGACTATTTTCAGTCTATTTGAAGATGAGGGTATATTTCCCTCACTCTCCCAACCTCAATCCACTTGGCTTTGCTTGAATTTTTACCTTTAAGACCAACTCGAAGATACTCCACATTTCCTCGTTTTGAAGTTCACATTCTCTTGTCAAGAATGATGTCTTCATGCAGTTCTGTAAGATATTCTGGGGAAAAATCATCTATAGAAGGAATCTAAACATGCTCTCCTTGATCATGAATCAACAGAGGCTCATACAATTTCCAATTCTCAACATTAACAACTGCATACATTTGCATATAAGAAGGAAAATCTAAACGAAAGGCATTGTTACCAATCTTGTCGATAATCTTGAAAGGACCATATCAAATCAGTTTCAATTTTTTACCTTCTCCTTTAAGCCTCTCCTTACTGATGTAAATCCAAAATTCATCTCCAACTTGGAAACTGTGATCAACATGATGCTTGTCATGTCTCGTCTTGTACTT
>JZKD02S2352987.1:65727-76826 GCA_000966675.3 Picea glauca | reverse complement strand
ATGTTCATGACTCTCTTCATGAGCCATACTTGGTGAATGCCTCCTTGAAACTTGTGGTGATGGTATATGCTTCCTCCTTGAAGGATGAGAACTTGGCTCTACAAGTTGACCTTCTTCTCTTGTGAGTTTCAACCTTGTAAGCATCAGAAAACAAAACACTTGCAAATAATCAAGTCTTCAAAGACCTATGCTCTGATACCAACTTGGTCTAAAAATGAAGAAGACTTGTATTCTTGAAAATATTTGCAAGTAAAATTTATGTGTTAAAATGCAAATGGATCATCTTTGCAACAAAATTTTTAATAGGATTTACTCATTCAAGATGCATATAAACAGCAGCATAATCAATGAACAGAAAACACATAACACAAAAAATGATAAAGGAGTTCACCCCTCTCTTGGGCTACATCTCCTAGTCTAACTTCCAATGGATCATTTGTATTATTTTCTCAAAGTGCTCAAAAATGCACTTTACAATGCTCAAAATGCCAAATAGACTACTCCAATGGCTTCAGAACGTCCAAAAATCCTTAGTTGGTCTTTTTCGGCACCTCGTTTGGCCAAAAAATGAAGAAGATAGGCTTCCTGGAAGTCCCCCCTTCAAGCTTGCTATCTCTGCATCTACAAAACGCACCCTTGTTGGCTCAACCTAGCCCACACGCATATTTAAGTGTAAAAACCTAGCATCGGATGCAACCGCGTGAACCGTGCAAACTGTAGGACAGTTACGGACGCACCTAGCCCCTAACCGTCAAGGGCCAGGTCGTATGACCCATGCGTCCACACGCTAGCATTAACATAGGCTCCCATTACATAAGCCAATGGTCAAAGTCCAAATGGCGGGTCGTTGATATAACCGTTGAAACAAACACAACCGCGTGCGCGTGTCCATATGATATAGTTGTGGGTTATATGTAACATATCATGCGACCAAGGGCTGGGGCTAAGCCCCGGCCCGGTCGCGCCCCAAACCACACGCATATAAAAACATATATATATATATATATTGCACCATATATATAACAAGGAGAAACTGGTGGCACGCCAGTTGGAGACTCTTTTCCAAGTCTTTGCCCCTGCCCAGAGGTCGTGGGGTCGACTCTGGCCAATGACATAAGTTTTAAACCAATAAATGGATGACACGTGACGACCATTGAATGGGCCACGTGTCATCATTCCATTCGCTGCCAAACATGCCAAGTCACCTGCCAACTATTTGAATGCATGTCTTCCACGTGTCGTACGGCCTGCCACGTTAGCGTTCGTACGGACTGTACGGACTGTACAGTCAGCAACCCTTTTTTTTTCCTGTTTGTAAATTTGAATAGAACGCGATATCTCTCGCTCCTGACGTCCGTTTGAACCCAAACGAGTTGGGTTGGGTTCGTAATGATGAGGCCTACACTCTCGTTCGATTTGAAGTGATTATGAGAACTTTGAATTTTTGAGCAAAAATTGATCCCCTGATCACTGCTTTGGCTCACAAAGTTTTTAGCACTCTGTCATGAACTCCTTTCATTTAGCCCGAAGAACCCATAAATAATCCAACAAACTCTCAAAGATAGAGAAGTCTATATTCCTACTGTAGATGAAACCTATCTCATGCATCTACAACATACATTCATAAAACACATAGATAACATTCATAAAACACATAAACGCATAGAAAGAATCTCATGCAGGAAAAACTGCTCTTTCTATTAATATGAATGTTTGTTTACAATGTGTACAAAAGATCAGATTGCAACTGAGTCTCGACTCTCTCCTCTCCTTGGCTTACAATGATTTTTATCCACTTTCAACAACTCAACAACAACCTCTACTAGGCTAATGAGCTTTCCCTCCAAGCTACCTAAGTGGTGTCTAATAACCATTTACAACGACTAACTATTGAAACATATTACATTGAATAAACATTTACTTTCTCAAATCTGAGGTGACGCTCGATATCTGTACAACTCGATACTATTAAAGGAAATCACATCCACAACCTATACAAAGCTAATAACTTGGCTCTTCTAGCCTTTCAACATTTAATTGCATTTAAGATTACATTTTAATTTTAAAATCCAGGAGAAAAATGAGAGGGATGGTGCCTCTCTTGTTCTTAAATGCATTTTGATGGGATGCAATGTTGTCATGTTTATGAGGTGGAGTAATGCTCTGACATCATAATCCACTGCTGGGAAAATCATGAGCTCCCGATCATGAGCTCCTCTACTCTGCTCTTGAAATCCCCCTGGATCCCAAACTTCTCTCTGGAGCTATCCACCTGCTCCTTTGGTCTGCTGCTATTGTTTTTTCTTCTGTAGGTCCTATTCTTCTTAGCTTATCCTTGTTGATCTCCTCCGCTAACCTCAACATAAACTCCCTCATCTCGTATATCACCTCTTCCAGCTGCTCTGCTAGTTGGCTTCTTCTTTGCAGACTTCTCTGTTGCATATCCTCATGTTGATCAAAGGGAAGATCCACCTGATCTCCCATGCTGTCTCATTTTTCTCTTTTGGCATTGGCTTGCCACTTCCCTATAGTATCCAATTTTGTAGTCTCCTCACTGAGTTGTTGCTCAGCTTCCTCCTCTAACAGATTGAATTATGGTAGATCCTCTTGTCCTGGTTCAAGTCTAGCTTCCTCCAGCTGGTCCTTGGGCTGGTATGCTCCTCCACCTGTTTCCAACTTAGCTTGTTGGATTTGTTGACTTTTCACTTTCACCCTCTTCTCTAGGGATTCTAGTTCTTCACACAGATAAGCAAAATCCATGGTGTCTTCTTCCTCTTCTGTTGCAGTCATCTCCTGTTCAACTTCCTGGATGAAACTTTTGAGCCATTCCCATGAATTCTCTTCCTCTTGTGTTGCGTAAAACTTCAGTATCTTCTCCTTCTCCTCCTCTATGAAAATCATTGTTGGTTGCCTCTCCTCTGTTTCACCTGCAACGCATGGTCTGCCCTCAACTGGGCTACTTGGAAGGCATATCTAGATTCCCCCAATGATTAGAATGCTCCTCTGATCCTCCTTCATCTGTCGATCTCCTTGCTGATATGAACTCCTAGATGAGTTCATCCCTTCTTCCTTTCCTACTTGGCAATTTGGGACTTCACTTCTGCCCTCCTGGAAGTCTATGAGATCAACTGATCGCATTTCATTACCCACCTGGAAATTTGAAAATTCATCACTTCCCTCTTGGAAGTTTATGAGATCCTCCATTGATCTAAGCTCGTTTCCCACCTGGAAATATGATATCTCACTGCTACCATCCTGTAAGTCTACGATATCTTTACTTGATCACTCCCACTCATCACTGAGGTCTCTTCCAACTTTTGGTTGACAGATGTAAACCACCTTCTCCTCTGTGTCACTGAGGTTTTCAACTTCCCTTAGCCACCTCCTCATATGTTTTTGTTGCCTCCTGGCTAATAACTTCTGGATAGGCCATTTTTCTTTCTGCTTCATGGGACACTCATACTTCCAATGCACCTGGGACTCTTGCTGCATCTTCAACACTATCCTGTTGAGCTCCACTCTTATTTCCTCGAGCTCTTTATCCATCTCTTCCTTGCTTTTCCGCTAGAGGTCCTTTCCTTGACCACACTTATGGCCTTCAGTAGCCATGTTCTCTCTCTCTTCCTTCCCTCCTGGAACTTCTCCTTGACTGCTGTGGACCTGCAACAATTTTTCACACAAATCATCAGTACTCTGCCTTCTCCTTCACCTGATGTCTATAGGAAAAATCAAGCTTCTGATACTACTTGATGTTTTCAGACTATTTTCTCTGTCTCTTTTCTCCTTTGCTTGCTGTCTGGAAGAAAAAATTCATCTTTGATACCACTTGATGGTATCATACTATCTCCTCTTTCATACATAAATTAAAATTTGTAGCTCTGATACCACTTGATGCATACCCCCCTTCTCTCCTCGAGGCCGTGTGACCTCTCTATCAAGGATATTCAATTACTTGACCCTAATTGGCTCTTTGGGCCCCTTCTGGGACCTAAAAACACTATACACAAGCCCTTATCTCTTTAGGGGCAAGTCCCGTGAGACCCACGGGCTCCTACTAAGTGTTGGGTATGTGTTATATTCTTTGCACGAGTAGTAGTGTCTAATCTGAAAAAAAAAATCTACCTCGGCAAACGTGTCATGTATTTGGGTGGTTTTTTCGGCACATGGTTTTTGTCGATGGTTTTCTATTTTCGGTTAAGGAATTAGGGTTTTGGACTAATCCAGGTCATTGGGTTAGGGTTTTGGATGCCACTGGCTCCTATATGTATATTGTATTGTAAACAATGTAACACAATGAATGAATATAATATATGTTGGTTTTTCCGGTTTGGGTTTCCAGGGGAAAAGTCTCCGTGTAATGTTTGTATTTTCCATTGTATCTTTTCTATTCTTTTCTGAATATTTGTTTACAGTAGACATTGTACAAGGTTAGAATTTACACTAAGCCCCTGCTCTCTTTTTAAAAATTCAATTTTTTTTTATAGGTGTTAGCTCTCTGTGCTAGCCCCTTTCCTTCATGTGACCTTAGGCTATGACCCAGGGCTAAACCTCCTAAAGCGCTTCGGACTTTGGCTTTGGAAAATCCGTCAACACTTCTCCACACAACCTCTAGAGTGTTAAACTCATAGAGCATTGAATCCACAATGAGATCAACATCCATAAACTCTGCTCAAATCAACGGTTCACTGTGACTCCAAGAGTTTGGGCTTCAACCATTCTTCCTCCTCCAACACCTTACACTTCCGGAGTATCGAACTGATGGAGGTAATATCCACCCTCCACGTGTCCACCGTAAATCGATTATCAAGAGTGACTCTGGCCCCTGGACCTTCGAGAGTCCTCAACCTTAACCAAACAAAATATCAAGCCTCTCGGAGTATCGACCCTCCGTATTTCAGGATCTTATGACCCCTGTCCATGCAAGATCAATGGCTTAGATATGCTCTAGCTCCCTACAATTTTGGGATTTCTTCAAGGTTGCTCACCTTCTTCCTTACGGAGTGTTAAACCTATAGACTTTCAGATATCTCACCACGTGTCCTTCGTAACAGACAATTGCGATCTACTCCGCTCTTCAGAGCTTCGGGAGTATTGCACACTCCTCAAATAAAAAATCATAGAGTGAATTTTTTCTAAATTTCCAGATCCCCTGACACATGTCTCTTTCCAGTGCCAATGTCTAGGATGAGCTCCAAGATTTGGAGCTTCAATGATTCTTCTCTCTGATCACCTGTAATATTTCGGAGTACCTATCCTCTGGCTTTCAGATCTGATGCTACCTGTCTCTCTGGACAATGGATGGTGCCTATCTTCCTCAGGACTTCGGGACTTCGCAAGTCCTCTCTCTTGTGCACTTTCAAAAGGTTGTAAGGCATGTGCACCTTACCTAGATCCAACATTTTTTGATCTACGCAACTCATATCCAACGGTTGGGATCTATTCTTCTCCTCGACACGCTCCTCCTTCGTCCTAGACCTTGATCTGACGGTCCATATCGCTCCTCCTACAGCTGATCTGACAACTACAATTTCTCTTCCTCCTGAGCTTCTGCAAACTTATGAATTTGAAGAATTTACAATTGTCAAAGCCTGCATCCTTTGATTCCCCTGCGAGCCCGACTGATTTGAGTCTCTCCTACGATTTTTTCTCCTGAGCTTTGGGACTTGGAACAAGTTTGATTCTATGCACACCTTGCGCTTGACCCACAATACACTTCTTGAATTGTTCTCGACATTTTCACTCTCCGATGAGATTCCAACTATCTCTCCTGAGCTTTGGCCAATGCAACTTAACCTCGGTTCTAGTGCACACTTGTGCTTTCACTGTGTCGACTTGCACTACTCTTCCCACAGTCTAAGACTTGTATTGTTCTCAAACTTCTGCACTCTTTGTAGAGACTCTATACGCAATGGATCTATTCCTCCTGAGCTTTAGCTTGCTCAAATATCTAAGGGACTCGACCCTTATGCGTCCTTCAAAGGAATTTCTAGTGCCCTCCTATCACTTAATGCTCATCCTCCTGATCATTTCGAACTTGAAGCAAGTTCACTCCTTGAACTCTACTGAGCCTTCAGACGGCTTCAAACTTTCAACACTTTATCTGAGTGTTGGCTTGGTGCACTCCTTGAACAGGTCTTCTCCTAAATCTTGAATCCTTCAGGTTCACTGAGGCACTCCTTGCATCTTCTTAATTCACACCTTGCAAATATTTTTCCCTCAACAATTCTTCCCTCAGAGTGTTCAATAACTCTAAGTTTTCCTTAATTCCTCCAACACTTGAGAACATGTTGATTCTGCGCTCTCCTTGCACTTGCTCGAATCACTCATTGCTGAGCTTGCAGAGTATTTAGTAACTCTATGGATATATTCTCCTTGACACCCTTCTCTCTGAACTTGAAATATATTTCCTCCTATGCACACTTGCACCTGCTCAATTCCCACTCAGAAGATCTCTACAGAGTGTTCAATGACTCTGGTTCTGCTTTCTCTTTCACATAATTCCTCCAAGGTATTCAACAACCTTTAGGTTCCACTCTGAGTATGTGACTTATCCTGGTGTGCCCTCCTAGCACGTTCTCCTTTGAACTCGAAGCAGAGTCCAGATATGCACTCCCTACGTTGGCTCACAGATTTTTTAGCACTCTGCCATGCACTCCTTGCATTTATCCTAGAGAACCCATAAATAATCCAACAAACTCTCAAAGATAGAGAAGTCTATCTTCCTCCCGTGGATGAAACCTATCTCATGCATCTACAACATACATTCATAAAACACACAGATAACATTCATAAAACATATAAACGCACAGAAAGAATCTCATGCAGGAAAAACTTATCTTTCTATTAATATGAATGTATGTTTACAATGTATACAAAAGATCGGACTGCAACTGAGTCTCAACTCTCTCCTCTCCTTGGCTTACAATGATTTTTCATCCACTTTCAACAAATCAACAACAAACTCTACTGGGCATATTTTACAAATATTTATACAAGAGGGGCTCGACGAGCTTTCCCTCCAAGCTACCTAAGTGGTGTCTAATCAACATTTACAACGCCTAGCTACTGATGCATATTACATTGAATAAACATTTTTTTTCTCAGATCTGAGGTGACGCTCGAGATCTGTACAACTCAAGCCTATTAAAGGTAGTCACATCCACAACCTGTACAAAGGAAATAACTCGGCTCTTCCGGCCTTACAACATTTAATTTCATTTAAGATTATATTTAAATTTTAAAATTCGGGGGGAAAATGACAGGGTTGGTGCCTCTCCCCTTCTTAAATTCGTTTTGATGGGATGAAATACTGGCGCATTGCTGAGGTGGAGCGATGCTCCTGCATCACCCACTCAAATCCTTTCAATCCTAAATTGAAAGACCAAATCGGATAAACACCCATTGCATAATCATTAATTGTGATCTTTTCGATTGTGGCTTGGTTAATACTCACTGCTATCCTTTCTATTTTCTATGTTTTCACTCTTAAAAAACAATCATCATTATCACATTTGTCATTAGCTTATAGCAGAGTAGTTAAATAGGTTTATGCCAAATAATGAGGGTTATTTAAAAAATGTTATGTGTTCTAATTAAAGAGGGTTACGACAAATAGTGAGGGTCATTAAAAAATATGATGTCTTCTAGTTAAAGAGTGTTATGACAAATTCCCGGATCCACCATTTTCTGCTCCTACATAATTTTTTGTCTTAAGGTTCACTTAGTATTGTTCCCAAAAATTCAATGTCTATCTCTTCGTGGTAATCCACGTGAGCGTCCAAGCATGAGGGAAGACCGACTGCAGCGATATCAGGTATACTATTTGCACAACTAAAAACATGCAAATTTATAATGTGAATGATTGTGGGCATTATTTTATCTCGCAATATTAACAAAATCGTGTCAGGTTTAGGAATATTTCGTACCCATTCCAATACGATGTGAATATGAAAACAATCCAACAAATTTTCTCCTTTCGAGATTGTAAATTATGGGTTGCAAATTTTCTCCTTTCGAGATTGTAAATTATAAATATCTTACGAGGATAATGTTACACTAATTAAGTGTTGTAAGTTTTATGGATGAGTTATTTGCAACTAACCTAAGATCACTTTCGTCATCAACTCGCTCTAAACTCAACTACTTGAATCGGTTAGAGTATCAAGATTTTAAAATTGTGTTACTAATGTTTTTTTTTTTAATTAAATTAAGGGATTTTATAAATATTTTACAAAGTTAATGAAAATAAATACATTTTGGGTTTCATGTTCTTGAAAACAATATTTTTTAATTAAAACAAAATTATGGAAAGTAATTAACCATTAACATTTACATTAAATACCATATGCAAATTATAGATAAATTAATAGCAATTGATTGAATAAATAATACATTTATCATTCATTATCAATTCATGTTGCTAATTCAACCAATTTTTCCTTTACTGTAACATCCCTCTCTTGAGATCACATGTTATTGATTTATTCTTTGAGGACACTTGCGTGCAAGTGATCCGGTTATAGTACTTGGTTATTTGTTTCGCTTATGGATTTTTATGATGATGTTGAGGGTTTTGATTTAATGTTATTTGATATATATGTATTGACATATGACGAGTTTTCTCTGAGTGTGCAGGACAGTTGAAAAATTGTGGATGTAGAGGGCATCAATGGACTTCCTTGGACTCTGGATTGAGTCAAGGAGTGGATTGTATTGGTTTAAGTATTTCATTTATGCATATGTGACATATGATTGAGTATAGTATGATTTTGTATATGGATTAGTGGCAGTGTTTTGTTAATGAATGCAGGTTGACGAATGCTTGCTAATATGACTCACATAAGGAGTAAAGGGGCCATGCACATAGACCATATATTGAAGGAGAGGTGTGGAAGTGTCCCTGTCATAGCCTACTAGCACTCTCGTTGTGGTCCAAATTGTAGGTTAACAATTACCTAGTTCGAGAGGTCCACGATGTCATGAGAGAAGACTGAGAACGTTACTCACGAATATTTCTAAGGGGTGCACAATAAGGCAGAGTCATTATTCCTTAGAATCCCTTAGTCTCTCACAAGGTCGCCTGAATAGAGTGTTGACTCCAAGGGTTGGACAACTACCAAAACTAGTCAAAGGCAAGTGACACCCTTGTAGTACATAGTGCACCTTGAAGGGCACGTCGCGTAAATAAAAATTGAGTCAATGAATCTAGGTGGCCTAGAAAACCTTGAGAGAATAATTAAACCTTGAAAAATATTTCAACCTTGAAGGACTTAATTAATTAATTAAAGATTGAATTTATTAATTAAAAATCCCAATAAAAGTCTAAGCCTATTAAAAAAGGGGGGGGAGAAATTAATCCTAAGTCCAATTTTTGTAAGAAGACTAAAACTAAATTATAAATTAAATTAAAATGGAATGAAGTAAATAAAGTTAAGAATTAGGAAAAGGTGAAATATATCTAAAGATTTGATATAAGTCACATGTGTGCAAGAAAATATTAAAAGGGACTTTTAAAATAAGAAAAAAATAAAGATGAGAGAATAGGGTATGCATATAAATGAATCTAGAGTCTAGCTATCACTAGTTTAACTAGAAGAAGACTCCTATTTTAACTCAACTCAGATTTATTAAGGCTTCAGTAATTAAATGGGCATATGGCGAAGTAAGAGACAACTAGGAATGATTTAAGAAACATATTTGGGAAATGTGAGGGAAATTGACTTTTAATTAAAATAAAATATGGAATTATTTGTGCAAGTGGGGATGTGTGAGTGAGAAAATTCCTATAAATAAAATGGTCAATATGGGAAGGGGATCATCATTCGTTATTGGTAAATTTATGTTTCCGAATTACTTTGACTAGTTTTACTTGTGAGCGTTGGGATACCCAGCTTGAGAGAAAATGGTGGCTTTACCTTGCGAGGCAAGCTAGGAGTTAAAATATTTTTGGTTGTGTGCATGGCTCTTTTGTGGATTGGGGGGATAAGGGGGGAGAATATTACCCCTAGCATTGGTTGAGAGGTATTGGTGAGGTCTCTACGATTAGCAAGTAGTGGGAGGCCGAAAGGAGCATCATTGCATAAGAGCAACTTCGAATTTCTTCGTCATCGCTTACGTTATTTTATTGAAATTTGTAATTGCATTGGGATTTTAAATTGTATAATCGAGTTTTTACATTGTGTAACTCTGTTGAAAAGTTTAATATTGAATAGACAAGCTCCTTGATTTTTTTATAAATTCTAGAATCAATTTCCTAATAATTTCATTGTCATTGTTTTTCTCAACTAAATAAATCAAAATTTTTTTGTGTTAATTTGTGTTCTTCTCCAAATCCAATTCGATTTCTGTAGGCTCGCGTTTGAGCATAGACTACGCATTTATAAACGTTGATAACTTCCTTTTTATTTTTGAATATGAGCATGACTGTATATACATACAAGAGCGTTGATCATTGACCTTTTATTTCAAATTCTGAGTTTGAATGTATGTATACAGGAAACGTTGATCATTTCCCTTTTATTTTGAATTTTTACTTTGAATGTATGCATACAGGAAACATTGATCACTGCCTTTTTATTTCGAATTCCAAGTTTGAATGTATGCATACAGGAAACATTGATCACTACCTTTTTATTTTCGAATCCGAGCTTGACTGTATATACATACAGGAACGTTAATCATTGCCCTTTTATTTCGAATTTTGAGTTTGAATGTATGCTTACATGAAACGTTCATCATTTCCTTTTTATTTAAAATTATGATTTTGAATGTATGCATATAGTAAATGTTGATCACTTCCTTTTTATTTTCGAATCTGAGCTTGACTGTATATATATACATGAGTGTTTGATCACTACCATTTATTTTGAATTCTGAGCTTGATTGTATATATATATGAGCGTTGATCACTACCTTTTTAATTCAAATTCGATCTTGACTATATATATATATATATATATATATATATATATATATATATATATAAAAGAGCATTTGATGACTTACTTCGAATCCGATCTTGAATGTATATATACAAGAACGTTTGGTCACTGCCCATTTTTAATCTGAATCCGAGCATTATATATATATATATATATATA
>JZKD02S2352987.1:36581-65710 GCA_000966675.3 Picea glauca | reverse complement strand
TGAACATTTTGATCACTACCATTCTGGTTGAGATCTGGCCATGAATAAGTTCCTTATGATTTGCGCACAAAAGTACTATCCGAATCTAATTCTCTGGTTAATCTCTGTAAGTCAAATGATCTAGTCATGCGTTGAATTTCCGTGTGGATTTGAAATAAATAAATAAAATTAAACACCGAATCTATCTCTCTGGTTAGTCGCTTCCAGTCTAGAATTGTTGATTTGATGATTTTCTAAGGGTCATTGAACATTCTAGGAGAATCTAATATGAATGAACGTTGGGGGTATTTTGGGTGATCTTGTCATACTCAACTACTCCTTTGATTTCTTATTGGAAGGATTTCCTCTAGTGCCTTGAAGAGTTTCAAACTTGTTGCAAAATCCCTTCTCGATTTTAATTCTGCAGCCATTGCATATGTAGAACACTGTTGATGTTCTCATGATCCCTTGTAGATTGTAGCTAAGTCTGGAACTTGGTACTATAGGGTCTCCTCATGAGATTGCGCCCACATTGACTTCTAGTGTTGGTAGTAATCGCATCTTGAACCCAACCATTTTTATTTACCTCTTCACTTCCAGGTTGACGACAATTTTACGTTTACCCTTAAAGTCAATTTATATTCTTGCATATCATTGAAATTTATTCTAGTCTCGTACACCCTTCACTAATTAAGTGGTAGTGTAATAATTAACCTTACATTTATTTCATAATTCTAAGATGACATTGGGCCCTTGTTTTAGTGTTAGGTAATTCTTTAATTCTTAAATAGAATTATATGGCAGCCTTGAGTTTCCTTTATGATTAGTTAATAATACTTTCTCCTTTAACTCCTTATGCCTGGAAGAGTAAGTTAACATGAATTTCGTTTGTTCAATTATGGGTTGATCGCCTTAGGATTCCTCCTCTAGATATTCATGTAGTTTGGAATCCTTCCTTATTGTTTGTTAGGATTATCCCTTTTAGTTCTTTAAGGAGGGATATGCTAGAAGTTGACTTCTCATTAATAGCTAATATAAATGATTTTTATTAGTTTCATAACAGGGATACATAATGTAAAAGTGGTGTTAATTTAAGGTATTTCTTAAGAAGATTGAACTTCTTATGGATTCCCTTGATGATTATGTAATTTTATCTCTTCCTTACATGTTCCTAAAAGATACTCCTTAAAATGAGATGTATAGTTAAGCTACATGAGATTAAGATTGTGTTTACGCTCTTGATTTATTTATTTTTATGAAATATCATTTTACTCATTTACACTCATTGTTGCTTGAAAAATGATAAAGTATAGTAGAATATCTTGCTGCGCCATGAAAAATTGATGAGTAGGTGAGTTGGTGATCTAGTTTGTATTGCGGTTTATGATGGGCTATGGGATTTAGATACCTCCTTGTTCCTCATAACAAACACCATTCCTGAGACCTTAAATGGTCAAAATAAATTAGATGAATCTTGGACTTGAGAATTTCTTGTGTCTTGGAGGTCCTAACCATGCAGGATAGGTTGGGAGGGTAGTTTCTTTATATTATCACTTGAGATATGTCGATTGAATATTAGCGATGTTGCTTCAGTTGATTGTGATATTTTGATTTTGTGTCGCTATTTATGATATGTGTTGATTATGCATCGTTATTAATTATGGCAATGCATCGATTTTGTATCGTTATTATTATAATGATGTGATTGATTATGTGTCGTTATTAGTTATGTTAATGCATTGATTATGTGTCACTCTTAATTATGTTAATGCGTTGATTATGTGTCGTTATTGATTAGGATGATGTGTTGATGGTGTTGCTATTCGTTATGTGGTGACATTTTAATTTTCTAATGCAGAAAAAAAAATATTTACCACTTTTTGTAACCCTAATTGTTGGTGTAACAGAGGGGTTGTTACATATGGTATCATAGTGGGTTCAACCCTACGAATTTGGACCATTACGACTTCCCTATGTTAAACTTATGACTTAAACATTATCACTAATTAAAATTTGAAATTTGTCCATGCAGATAATCATGGTTAGACGACGTCGTGGAGGTAGACAACATGGTGCTAGGGAAAGAGGTGCAACGCCTCCAATAGAATCCATGCCAGAGGGGTCTAACCCCCAAGGAGAAGAACAAGTCATTGGACAGGAGCAGGTTGTTGTGGGAGATGTGGTTGGTTTGATGAGGTCCTTTCAGAGGATATTAGAGGCCTTGATTAACCGAATAGATAGAGATGAGTCCACGATGCCTGTACCCAATGAGGGTTCACAACATGCTCCAGCTGGCAGTGCTACCATTCACAAAGAACTTCGAGAAGGTGAATTTCTTGAGTTCATGGGTGCCACCGATGACTTAGTCACCGAGGCCTGGTTAGAGAACATGGCGATGTGATTTGCACTTCATGACTACACCTCCAACATGGAAGTCTACATGGAGGTATTCTAGATGAAGGGAAGTGTTATTCTATGGTGGAAGATGCTCCTACCTCAACTAAACATGGTCGTCTAAGAGGTGTCTTGGTAACAGTTCGAGGAGCACTTCCAGGAGAGGTATTTGTTAGAGGAATTCATCGAGTGCCATATAAATGAGTTTAAATCGTTATGACATGGTGGTCATACGGTGTCAAAGTATGAGGCCATATTTATGTATCTACGTTGGTATGCTCCACATCTGAATACGAGAAGATAAAGGTCAACAAGTTTGTGTTCAACCTTAACTTCAACATTTGTACGAAGGTGAGAATATTAATGCGTCATACGTTGCACGATGTAGTCTAGAAGGCCCTCATAGCTGAGGAAGAGTTGACCAGCAGGGGTTAGGGAAAGACTCCTACAAGACCGGCTGGAAAAACGACATCCAGGGCATAGAAACATCAAACACGAGCTAGACATACACCAAATATTGAGATATGTCTAGAGGATCCATGTTCACGACACCATGACGAACGATTCCTTAGCAGAGGATTCCTTATAGAGGACCACCGCACCAGTAGTAGCATTGCCCATAGTAGTACCAGTTTAGGCATGTTCAGTAAAATAGGCTAGGATCTCAGACTGGTAGACCATAAGATTCTACTTCGGGGACCAGAAGTACTGGAATGAATGTCAGATGTTGGACATGTGGAGAGCCACATTAATAGTGAGAGTGCCCGATTAATAAGGCCTGAGCGACCAGATCAACAAGACACACTACATTTGGAGATTTGGGCAAGGCCTACAGGATTCATGCAACGGAGAATAACCTCGAGGCCGAGCACCATTCCACTATGCTCGAGATGTCAGGTAAAATTGTCGACCAAAATTTTAGTGTTTTGATAGATCCGGTTGATACAGAGAGATTTATTTCTAGTGCAATGCTAAAAGGAATTAAGTTAAAGGTAGTCGAGAAAGACAAGTTTAGATACGTAGAAATGGCTTTGGGTGCCAAACAAAAGGTTAGAGGAAGGGTTACGGACTGTAGCATTAACTTGGGATATTTTCTAACGAAGGAAAACCTATATGTTGTGATCTTAGGATCTCATGACATAGTGATCGGTATGGACTGGTTCGAATGACATGACGCTATACTCAACTGTAAGACGAAACAGTTAATTTTGACAGATGATGTGGGACAGAAAAGGGTGATCATAGGAAGAAACTAGGGAGTATCCTTGAGGTTTATTTCTACCCTACAACTACAGAAGAGCATGCACAATGGATGTAAGTTATATGCAATATTAGCACTAAATGAAAGGGGAGAGGTGGAAGGATTGGAAGACCTTCTTGTAGTATGAGAGTTTGCAGATGTGTTCTTAGAAGAGTTACCACGTTTTCCACCTGAAAGAGAGTTGGAGTTTACAATTGACATGAGTCTTCAAATTGAACCGATAACAAGAATGCCATATCATATGTCAATGCCTGAGTTACAGGATTTGAAAATGAAATTGGAGGAATTGTTAGACTTGGGACTTATACATCCAAGTGTGTCACCTTGGGGTGTGCCAGTTATTTTCAGAATAAAGAAGAATGGATCTTGGAGGCTTTGTATTGACTACCTTCAATTGAACAAAGAGACAATCAAGAACCAATATTTGTTGCCAAGAATATATGATTTTTTCGATTAGATGAAAGGCGCGACAGTGTTTTCAAAGATTGAATTGAGATCAGGATATCACCAGTTACGAATTAAAGAGGAAGATATTCCTAAAACCACATTTAAGACGAGATTTGGTAACTATAATTTTACTATCCTATTGTTCGGACTGAAAAACACCATGGGGGTATTCATGAGCTTGATGAATGGGATGTTCCGTCAATACTTGGATAAGTTTGTTTAAGTATTCATTGATGACATATTGATATATTCTCGGATGGAAGAAGAGCATGATGAACATTTAACATTGGTAATATAGTGTCTACAAGAAAACAAATTGTACATGAGACTATCGAAATGTTCTCTTTACCAATCAAATATTCTTTACTTAGGGCATGTCATATATGGTGAAGGTATCGTTGTGGATCCATCGAAAGTAGAGGCTATTATGGAATGGATTGCATCGAAAAAGGTACAATAAGTACGCATATTTATGGGTTTAGTAGGCTATTACCAAGGGTTCCTCGAAGGTTTTTCGAAGATAGCAAATCCGATCACAAAATTGCAGAATAAAAACAAGAAGGTTTTATGGACCCAGAAATGCACGAAATATTTTCAAAGGATCAAGGAGTTGTTGACGATGACGTCGATACTAAAATTCCCCAACCTGAAAAAGGAATTCTTGGTATGCACAGACACATCCAAGGAAGGTTTAGGCAGAGTTTTGATGCAAGAAGGTGGAGTGATCTCTTACATTTCAAGGAAATTGAGAAAGCATTAGGAGAACTACGTAACACATGACTTGGAGTTATTGGCAATTGTATATTCCTTGAGATTTTGGAGACACTATCTGATTGGACTAAAATTGGAACTAAAGACAGATCACTGTGGATTGCAACACATATTTACGCATAGTGACTTAAACGAACAACAGAGGCATTGGTCAAAATTACTTAGCGAATACGATTTTGAGATTTATTACATTAAAGGTATGGTGAATAGAGTGGTGGATGTGTTGAGTCGAAGGCCATGCATATTCTTGGAAATACCTCTTCAGATGAATCTTTGAGAAAGGATTTTAAATATACAGATTGACGATGACTGGTATAAAGAGGTTAAGGAAAATATTGGACGAGACACCATGATGGTACCAAATTTTGAAGGTTATACATTGGACAATGACAGATTGTTGAGGTATAACAATAGAATTTATGTACTGCCTAACGACGCATTAATAAGTTTTATATTAAGTGAAGCACATTGCGTTGTGTACATGGCTCATTCAAGAGTCATGAAAATGAAGGAAGAACTTAAGCCTTTATTCTTCTGGAAGGGAATGAAGTCAGACATTGTTAGTTACGTGGCGAGATGTCTGGAATGTCAACTAGTGAAAGCTGAACATAGACATCCGACATGATTATTACAACCTCACGTTATTCTAGAGTCAAAATGGGAGGTCATTTCTATGGAATTTATAGTTGGGTTTCCACTGATCGCAAGGAGACACGACTCAATTTTCGTGGTAGTTGATAGTCTAACAAAGAGTGCACACTTTATACCTGCATGTATGATGTATCAGGATCCACACATAGATAGAGTTTCTGTCAGCGAGATTTTGATATTACATGGCATACCAAGAAGGATCATATCCGATCAAGGATTGATGTTTACATGAATATTTTGGACTAGTTTCCAAGAGGCTTTGGGAACACAAGTGAACTTTAGTACAACATATCAACCTGAGATAGATGAGAAGATGGAAATAATGAACCAATTTTTGGAATATATGTCGTGTATTTATGTAATGGATGAAAAAAAATGTTGGGAGGAGTTCTTGTCACTGGTAGAGTTTGCATACAACAACAACTATCAAAGCACCATTAAGATGGCACCGTTTGAGTTTCTTTATGGGCGACCATATCAGACACCATTGAGCTAGAATTGACTTGAGGATAGGGTCCTTGTGGGACCGAAAGTGATCCAAGAAATGGAATAAAAAATGCAAATGATAAGACAAAGGATTAAATAAGTGCAAGATCGGAAGAATAGTTATGTTGATGCACATCACGTTGACCGTCTTTAGCCTATTGTTTCAACAATTCTTTTCTCAATCTTGCTTAACCTTTTCCATGAGAAACCCATCATTATCTAGGAGAATATGAAGTGGTTACAAGGATGAGGATGATCCCACCAAATCAGGGAAGTCAGTAAGATCACAACCATATGGACGCCATCTCACATTCTAGAAGATTCTCCTTCTAGAAAATTCATGAAACTTCTTCCTTTTCTTAGCTTCAAACGTTGTTGCACCCTGCCTATATAGAAGCATGCAGAAATCCCGCGAGCCAGGGATAGAGCAGCTTGTGGAAATTAAGGATTTTCGCACTGTGTACTATTGTCATCCCACGGCGTCATTCTAAAAATATGCCTTGTAGGGGAAGAACTTAGTCATTTTCCTCATGTAAAAGATTGTTTTGAGGGTCATCACTAGAGTGACCAAAACAATGTGTAATATGGGTATACCAACACTCACAAGTAAAACTAGTCAAAATAATTTGGCAACATAACTTTACCAATAACCAGTGATGATCCCCTTCCCATATTGAACATTTTCTTTATAGAAATTTTCTCACTAACACATCCCCACTTACACAAATAATTCCATATTTTATTTTAATTAAAATTCAATTTCCCTCACATTTCCCAAATGCGCTCCTTAAATCACTCCTAGTTGTCTCTTTATTCCCCATATTCCCGTATAATGACTAACGGCTTACTAAATCTGAGTTGATTTAAAATAGCATTCTTCTTCTAGTTAAACTAGTGGTAGCTAGACTCTAGATTCCTTTCTATGCATACCCTATTCTCTCATCTTTATTTCTTTCTTATTTTAAAACTCCCTCTAAATATTTTATTGTCATTGGTAGAGTTTGCACACAACAACAACTATCAAAGCACCATTAATATGGCAACGTTTGATTTTCTTTATGGGCGACCATGTCGGACACCGTTGAGATGGAATTGACTTGAGGATAGGGTCCTCGTGGGACCGAAAGTGATCCAAGAAATGGAAGAAAAAATGCAAATGATAAGACAAAGGATTAAAGAATCGCAAGATCGGAAGAAGAGTTATGTTGATGCACATGTTGGGCTATAAAAATAACCCGCAATATGAGAAAGCCAAAACACAACCTGCTAATGATAAAAATAAACACAAAACCCGATACCCTTGCATTATCTGTGGTGATGACCACTACATGGAAGATTGTCCAAGACGGGCCGAGGTTACTAAGTTCCTTCAAGGGACCACGAAACCTTCCACACCTTTCATTTTGTCCCAACCTTTCCCTTCCAACAACAGGCCCAATCGGTCATTCACGACCAACTCTCTCCCTCCACAACTTCTTATGTACTTATGTGTATTGGTGATTCAAAAAAGAATGACGTTACACCTACCACTCGGGCCAAAGATTACTCTTCCTCAAAGAAGAAAGTTGACGATATACCACCTCTGTTGGTTCAATAGTCTCCCTCAACTTCACCTCCCAATGGTCCTCTTCATCACGAACGACCGAGTCTCGATACAGTTCTTCACCCTCCCCCAAAGTGTGTTGTTTGAAAGTTTGCCTTCAATCCTCATGCTTGTGTTTCTCAGAACTATAGTGTCGTAGAAGATCTGGCGCAAGAACTTTCCACAATGTCATCTCTTGAAGTCCTTCAAAGTTGTCCCACTCAACAAAAGGCACTGTTAAAGGATATTGCTGGAATTGACCCTACGGATACAAATTTGATGATTTTTAACCTGGAATATCACATTCCAAGGTACTCCCTCAACTCGCATTTCAGATACAATTTGTTGTTGCAGACAAGAAAATTTGTAGAATCGTTATTGATGAGGGTGACTTGACGTGCGTAATGTTTGTTTCTTATTGGAAAGCCATTGGCTCTCCTCCCTTAACTGAATCACACAACACGCTCAAATCCTTCAATGGATCTGGCTTTAAACCTTATGGTGTACTCCCCTCATTGCCTATTATGTTAGAAGGAAAATCAGTCAATGTTGAAGTTCAGGTCTTTGATGAACCTCTCGATTGCAACCTCTTACTTGGCCATAGTTGGATTGATTCCATGCGTGTAGTGGTGTCTACTCTTTCCTGTGCAGTACATTTTCCACACCAAGGAAATGTTGTTACAGTAGACCAACTGGCCTTTTTTAACTCTGATGCTAGTACTAGCAATGTACCATTCATTTCAAAGACACCCCCTGGGTATGAGAATGTCAGTGTGGGTCTACTAAAATATTTAACTTTGATGGGTACGTTCTCTATCCCACCACCTGATGTTCCACCTCCTTTGGTTTCCTCGATCAACATGATTTCCACCTTCATTCGTGAAACCCCTGCATCTTCTGACCCATGGATAGTACCCACACCTGGTGTATCTTCGCTATGGCAACGAGATGCCTTTAAGTTTGGTTGAATTCACTTATCAATCCATTCAATCAGAAAACCCTTCTACTCCCTCTCTTGGTGATTCATCTCCTGATCCATTCCACATTATTTTTCCTACGAATGACATGATAATGTCGGTTATGTCCATGGAAGACAGCCCATGGGATGATGGGCATCATCGTTCCATCCTCTTCCCGGAGAAGCCCACCTTATAGAGTTATCAACGGATCTTGACTCCGTCGACCGTTGTTGTTGTCTCTTTTGTTCCCGAGTCTACACATGATGTGTTATATGAAGGGAACTTGAGTAACATTTCACCCACCATGACGCAGACCTATCGACCCTCAGACCAAGATCCTCTCACAGGATCGTTCTTTATCTCCCTCGAGCTGAATCGACTCTTTAGATTCCCTACTGGAATCACAAATTATCGATCCACAGGTCCTTTCAGAAGATCCCCTCTTCAAACAGTACTAGGCGCGAGCTTCGTCTTTTCGTGCCACCACAACACTATGACCAAGGCCCAATTCCAAAGGTGCTTGTCGCAACTCGCAACTCACGAGTTTGTGAGTCGAGGCTCCCGACTCTTCCTTTCCAATCTCGCGATACCTGAATTGCTGATATGGGTATAGCTCTTCCCCTGTCAACGCCCTCCTTGTGCGTCCGTCGACTAGGCTAAGCGCTAGCATCTCTCACTACTCTCACCTTCGCATGTCGAAGGGTTAAATCTTCATGCTCTTCCCATGCGAACCTACGAGACTTAAAAGTCAACGAAGGTTGACCTTCATTCTGTACTTCTCGCAACTTGCCACTTCACGAGTTGTAGTGCCCAATCTTGGCACCTTCCCTTCAAGAAACCCTGAGAAGCGATATTTACTTTCCCTCTCGCATTCTTGCTACTCGCAACTTCAAAAGTTTCAATGTCGAGCTCTTGTACTCTTATCTCGCAAATTCCCGAGAAATGAGAAGTCAATGGAGTGTTGACTCCTTCCACTAGGTGACGTGTGTCCGTCTGTCTATTTCCCGGGCCCACCTTATGGTTTGTCCACGTGTCCCTCGTGCCCAGCTTTCATCACTTCGCAACTTCTGATGTGAAAAGAGACTCCTTTCAACCTCCAAACCCCCGAATGTGCGATATGCGATGGGTTTCCTAATCCAACGGTCCTCCCATGACCTGGATCCTACAACTGTCCTTGCTCCTCGTGATTTTTCCACTCGCAACTTGGAGCACCCAACTCCTGAGATCTCACCTTGTGAACCTCTAAGTTCGTGAGATCCCTTGATCTCTGCCACCTGTCCTCCTCCGATGGACGGCTTCGATTCTCTAGCGACTTCGCCACTCACAAAGTTGAAGTACTTCCTTCTCTGACTCTCGATGCCTGAATCTCGGATATGGGTGATCTCGCATAAAGTGTCCTCCTCCTAGCGAACGACCCAGATTCTTTTTCTATTTCGGGACTTTTCACCTCACGACCTCACGAATCTTGATGCAAGGGTTTTGACCCTTCAACTCGTGAATCCACAAAATGAGATTACGCTAGTGATCTAATGGTCCTTGTTGACTTGGATCCCACGGTTCGATTTCTCCCGAGATTACACTTGGAGAATACTTGTCATAACTTCCCTGCTCCTCTGCAAGATATAATGGCTTCCGATACTTCGCGAATCCTCCATGGAGGATTCTGACTGTCCAATGCCTCCTTAACAACTCCTGTGAAATGAACAAGTACACCTTCACGAAACTTATCCACTAGAAAACAATGTCTCTACGACTCCTTCCGACACTTCAAGGCACTAACTCTTCTTAGATTTTACCATGAACTCGAGTCTTCAAAAAGACTCTTGTACGCACTCCTTGTGGCAATTCTTCAAATACTTCCAAGTATTTGAACCTCTTCGACTCTGCGCACTCCCTATGACAACAGTCCTTCAAAAGTTTCCTTAGGCTCCAAACTCTGAGACTCTACTCATCCAACGCACACTTTGCACGACTCCTGTGCTTAACTTGCACTTCTGCGAGAATGAGAAAAATGCTATCCCTCCTGAGCTTTCAGAGATTGAAACTCTAAACCCGTCAACGCACTCCTTGCGGAAAATTTCACTGCACTCCTTGCAGGAAAACTCTTGCTCAGACCGAGAAACAATTGAAACTCATTCCTTACTCTCCCTCTCTTCAGATTTCATACATTCAACATGAAATCATACATTCACACATCAAAGAAAATGTGTAACAGAAAGAGTAAAACAATCATGAGCATAACATTCAATCATGCATACATAGAAAGTAATTGAGCACCATGAGTCTGAATCAAAGCTTCATATATTAATCTCAGAACTTCTGTACACGGGTTCTTCTACACAGCTTTTTTCTTCTTCTTCTCTATGCTCTCTTGATTGATTATGATGCTAATGTTACAATGATACAAGTCAGGGTGTCTATATCCGTTTTCTCTATGGCTCCTAAAACTGTCTAATCTAAGAATTCAAAGCTACCTACTTACATTTACTAGCATAAATGCCTCTTAGTCCTTCAGATGAGAGCGGGACACTCAAGGTCTGATTACAATCTACAAGTACGCTCTTTCTTAACTATTACATTTAAGTTTGGCATATCAAACTTCAAAACATTTCAAACCATTTATCATGTGCCAAAATGCATTGATGTTTATCCCCCACTTGCTTGTTGTTGGCGATGCTCCTGCATCATACTCCCTCACTTGAAAATTTTCATGGGCTCCTATCCATGAGCTCTCGCACAGTTTGCCCATGTTTCTGAATCTCTATTTCATTTTCCCAGCTGGCATATTCAACTGGATGTCCCTTCCACTTGACCAAGTATTCGAAATATTCCCTTCTTCTGGTCCTCTTACTAACTCTTTTGTCCAGTATGCTTTCCATTTGTGGTTTCTCTACAACTGGCATCTATTTATTCCACTGAACCTCTAGTTGTTCATTTCTTTCTTATGCTTCCTCATATTTGTAAGGGTACAAATATAAGATGTTGAATATCGGAGAAATTTCGATCCCATCGGGTAATTCAATCTCATAAGCATTTGCCCCAAATTTCTTCAAGACCTTACATGGTCCGATCTTCTTCATCTTCAGTTTGTTATATGTCCCCTTTGGGAATATTTCTTTTCTCAGATGTGCCATAATCAAATCACCAACCTCAAATTGAAATTGTCTCCTGTGTTGATCTGCTCTGCGCTTATACTCTTGGCTCGATTTCTGCAATCGCTCCTTCACCTGGCTATGAAGTTCCTTCATTGCTTCGGCAAAATATTCTGCACTAGCACTTCTTATCTCATCCCATTCTAAATCCCTCAGTTCAGTCACTCCTCGTGGCTATGTCCCATAAACAATCTGGAATGGACTCTGCCCTGTGCTTCTATTGATTGAATCATTGTAAGAAAATTTCGCCTGTGGCAGAATATTGTCCCACTGACTATGATGTTCTGTCACCAAGCTCCTCAGCAAGTCTCCCAAACTTCTGTTCAAAACTTTTGTCTGTCCATTCGTCTGAGGATGATAAGATGAACTAAATGACAAGTTCCTATCTTTTTCCATAAGTTTCTCCAGAAGTGTCCCACGAAATTGGTGTCTCGATTCGAAACTATGCTCCTTGGTAAGCTGTGAAGTTGAATGACTTCTTTGAAAAGCAGATTCGCAATGTGAGTTGCGTCACTAGTTTTCTGACACGGTATAAAATGTACCATCTTAGAAAATCTATCTACCACTACAAAGATCGAGTGAGTCAAACCCTCTTTGTGTTCTTGGCAGCCCCAATATGAATTCCATGCTTACTGCATCCCACAACCTCTCAAGTATGGGTAACGGTTGATATAAGCCTGCATTCTGCTTCTTCCCTTTTGAATGCTGGAAAATTCTACATATGTCCTCGAATCTTTTGACGTCTTCTCTCATTCCTGGCCAAAAATATGACTCATTTAACTTTGAGAATGTATTGTCATGACCGAAATGTCTGGCCAATCCTCCACTATGTTTCTCCTTCAGCAAATTCTCCCTCATGGAGCATTTTGGAATACAAAGTTGATTACCCTTAAACAATAATCCCTCCTGGATCATGTATTTTGTCCATTGAATTTTGTCCCTAAGAATTGGATTCTCAGTCGCTTCATATGCCTCCTTAAAATATGGATCATCTCTGTACATGTCCCTGAGATCATCAAAACCCAGTGTTTTGATTCTGAACTCCTGCAACAACAAACATTTCCTGCTCAAAGCATCAACAACTTTGTTAGCAGTTCCAAAAATATGATTAATTACAAAAGTAAAGTTCTGGATGTATTCAACCCATTTAACATGTCTTTGATTCAACTTCTCCTATTGAGTCACAAATTGCAAAGCATGATTGTCACTGTATAAGACAAACTCCTTGGGGATCAAATAGTGTCTCCATTTCTTCAATGCCTGAATAATAGCATAGAATTCCTTGTCATACGTGGAGTATTTCACTTTCACTTCATTCAGCTTCTCGCTGAAGTATGCTATCAGCCTATCTTCTTGGCTCAAGACTGCGCCTATTGCAAATCCACTTGCATCACATTTTACTTGAAATGTCTTTTTGAAATCCGGCAACACCAAAATTGGTTGTTCCGTGATTTTCTTCTTCAACAAATTGAAGCTTTTCTCAGCCTCTTCTGTCCAGTGAAAAGACTTGTGTCTCTTCTTCACTGTGTCCATCATCGGTGCACTAATTCCACTAAAATTCCTGATGAACTTCCGGTAGAAACTAGCCAATCCATGAAAACTTATCACCTCAAATGTACTCTTCGATGATGGCCAATTCTTAATTACCTCCACCTTATCTGGATCCATCCTCAACTTATCTGCAAAAATAAAAAAACCCAAATAAATGAGCTTTGTCTTCATGAACAAGGATTTCTTCATATTTATCAGCAACTTCTCTTGCTATAGCCTCTGCATCACTGTAGCCAAATGTTTCAGATGCTCTGCCTTCGTTTTACTGAAAATTAGTATGTCATCAAGATACACAATGACAAATTTCCCGATGAAATCCTTCAGGACTTCATTCATCAACCTCATGAAAGTACTCGGCGCATTCATTAAGCCAAACGACATAACAAGCCATTCATACAACCCTTCATTAGTCTTGAAGGCTGTCTTCCATTCATCACCTTCTCTCATACAAATATGATAATATCCACTTTTCAAATCAATCTTCGAAAAAAATTTGGTCCCACTCAAGCAATCCATCAAATCATCCATCCTTGGCAATGGAAATATGTACATGATGTTATCTTGTTGATTGCCCTTGATTCAATACACATTCTCCAGCCTCTGGCTTTCTTCGGACTGAGCACTATCGGAACAACACATGGACTCAAGCTTTCTCTAACCAATCCTTTGTCCATTAAGTCCTGGACCTGTCTTTTGACTTCTTCATTCTCCTGCGGCGTCAATCTATACGCTGCTTTATTTGGAAAACTAGCTCAAGGTATGATATCAATATGATGACTCACACTTCTGATCGGTGGTAACGAACGAGGTAGTTCGTCCACTACTATATCAACAAATTCTTCCAACAGTTTCTGAACCTCTTTCGGTAAGTCATCTACCCTTGTACTGGTTAAAACAATTTTAGGCTTCCTGACCACAATGAATTGTGGTTCCTCCTTCTTCTTAACCTCTGTAAGAAGTTCCTTCCCACTCATGAGAAGTACAATGTTGCTTACTTCATGTTTCACCTCCTTGTCCTTGATTGGAAGCAACATGTGAGTTCTCCCATTATTCTCTAGAGTGTATGTGTTCTTCCTCCCATCATGAATCACATTCCTGTCATATTGCCACGGTCTACCCAGCAATAGATGACAAACATACATGGGAATAACATCACAGAGTATTTCATCTTTATACCCTCCTATTTTAAACTCAACTAAACATTGTTTAGTGACATTTACCTGATCTCCTTTTTGTAACCACGAAACTCTGTATGGGCTCGGATGTTCAATAGTCTCCAACTCCATATTTTCTACCATATCTGTAGAAACGAGATTATCTATGCTACCACTGTCCACGATGACTTTGCATGCCTAGTCTTTGGTCTTGCAAGCGGTCCGAAAAAGTCTATTCCTTTGGACCGAACTCTCCACCTCCTTCTCTGGTGTTAAGAGAATTTTTCGCATCATCAACAATCTTCTGCCTTCAGCATCCTCTTCCTCAACATTCCACCTCTATGCTTCGACAATGTGAGTCTCACCACCTTCTTTATTCTTATCTAGACATTCATAATATTTATGTCCGACCTTTCCACATGTGAAGCATTTCACTACTCCACCTCTTCCTCTTCCTCTACCTCTGGTACGAGGAAAAATGTTTCCGTCAGCATACTGACCTCTCTGTTCGGTATGTTTCCCTCTCTGTGAGCTTCCACCTCTCTCAGTTTGAGTTTGAGGTTTCTTCCACTCTTCCTTGGGTTTTTGATTTCTATCCTGGGCAACTGATTTGCCTCTAGGCTGACTTCTGCCTCGGCCTCTTTGACCTTGTTTTTGGCTCAGCTTCTCTTCATCTTTTAGAGCCATTTGATAAGCATCTTCCACTGTTCGTATGGTCATCATGCTCATCTCATATTGAATGTCATATCTCAGACCATTCATATAGCTATCAACTTTTTCATCATCGCTTTCGTGATGACCTGCCCTGATGTTCAACCTGTATAATTCTTCAGTGTACTCCTTCACTGTCATCAGCTTTTGTCTCAAATTTTGCATTCTCCAAAATAGAGTAATCTAGTAATCCCTGGGAATGAATTTCACCTTCATCTTCGTGATCATCCTATCCCAAATCTTGATTTTCTGCTTGCCTTTGCAATGTCTGTCGGCTTGTAGCTCATCCCACCACAATGTTGCATGTCCTTTAAGTTTTGTGACAGCATGTTTGACCTTTTTGTCTTCCTCGACATCTTCATAGTCAAAATATGTGTCCAGAGCTCTAATCCATTCTAGAAGCTCTTTAGCATCCAGGTTTCCTTCATATACTGGAATATCCATTTTTTCCCTAGCACCCATTCTTGCAACAACCCTAATCAGGCGTTCATTTGCTACATCTTCTACTGCAACTTCTTCTCCTTCATGTCCATCTTCATCTTCACTTTCGGAATCACTGACATCTCCAACACCAGCTGTGCGCCTCTGTGCTATCTCCATGTCCTCGACTTTGGCACGTATATCATGCATCTCTCTTTCCATGGCTGGATTTGGCACCTGCCTACCCCTTCCTCTTGGAATTTCCCTTTCCTCTGTGGATCGAGTGTTTGTCTGTCTCTTCTTCTCGGCGGCATGGCTGAGATTTTCTTCTCGCTTCCCTTATCTGAAGTATACAAACATAGTCAAGCACTGATACCAAATTGACACAGACCTATCGACCCTCAAATCGAGATCCACTCACAGGATCGTTCTTTATCTCCCTTGAGCTGAATCGACTCTTTATATTCCCTGCTGGAATCACAAATTATCGATCCACAGGTCCTTTCAGAAGCTCCCCTGTGCAAACAACACTAGGCGTGAGCTCCGTCTTTTCATGCGACCACAACACTATGACCAAGGCCCAATTCCAAAGGTGCTTTTCGCAACTCGCAACTCGCGAGTTTGTGAGTCGAGGCTCTCAACTCTTCCTTTCCAATCTCGCGATACCCAAATTGCCGATATAGGTATAGCTCTTCCCCTGTCAGCGCCCTCCTTGCGCGACCGCTGGCTAGGCTAAGCACTAGCTCCTCTCGCTACTCGCACCTTCGCAAGTCGAAGGGTTAAATCTCCGTGCTCTTCTCGTGTGAACCTCCGAGACTTAAAAGTCAGCGAAGGTTGACCTTCATTCCGTATTTCTCGCAACTCGCCACTTCATGAGTTGTAGGATCCAATCTTGGCACCTTCCCTTCACAAAACCCCGAGAAGTGATATTTACTTTCCCTCTCGCGTTCTCGCTACTCACGACTTTGCAAGTTTCAATGTCGAGCTCTCGTACTCTTATCTCGCGAATCCCCGAGGCACGAGAAGTCAATGGAGTGTTGACTCCTTCCACTAGGTGATGTGTGTCCGCCTGTCTATTTCCCGAGCCCACCTTGTGGTTCGGCCACGTGTCCCTTGTGCCCAGCTTTCGACACTTCGCAACTTATGATGTCGAAAGAGACTCCTTTCAACCTCTGAACCCTCGAATGTGCGATATGCGATGGGGTTCCTGATCCAACAGTCCTCCCGTGACCTGGATCCTAAGGCTGTCCTTTCTCCTCGTGATTTCGCCACTCACAACTTGGAGCACCCAACTCCTGGGCTCTCACCTTGCGGACCTCCGAGTTCATGAGATCCCTTGATCTCTGCCACCTGTCCTCCTCCGATGGATGGCTGCGATTCTCTCATGACTTCGCCACTCGCAAAGTCGAAGGACTTCCTTCTTTGACTCTCGATGCCCGAATCCCCGATATGGGTGATCTCATGGCACGTGTCTTCCTCCCAGTGAACAACCCAGATTCTTTCGCTATTTCAGGACTTTGCACCTCGCAACCTCATGAATCTTGATGCAAGTGTTTTGACCCTTCAACTCACGAATCCACTAAATGAGATTACGCGAGTGATCCAACGGTCCTTGTTGAATTGGATCCCACGGTCCGATTTATCCCGAGCTTACACTTGGAGAATACTTGTCATAACTTCCCTACTCCTATGCAATATCTGAGGGCTTCCGGGACTTCACGAATCCTCCACGGAGGATTCCGACCGTCCAATGCCTCCTTAACAACTCCTGCGAAATGAACAAGTACACCTTCACAAAACTTATCCACCAGCAAACAACGTCGCTGTGACTCCTTCCGACACTTTAAGGCACTAACTCTTGTGAGCTTTTACCATGAACTTGAGTTTTCAAAAAGACTCCTGCACGCACTCCTTCCGAAAATTCTTCAAATACTTCCAAGTATTTGAACCTCTTCGACTCTGCACACTCCCTGTGACAACAGTCCTTCAACAGTTTCCTTAGGCTGCAAACTCTGAGACTCTACTCAGCCAGCGCACACTTTGCACGACTCCTATGCTTAACTTGCACTTCTGCGAGAATGTGAACAATGCTATCCCTCCTGAGCTTTCAAAGATTGAAACTCTGAACCCGTCAACGCACTCCTTGCAGACAATTTCACTGCACTCCTTGCAGGAAAACTCTTGCTCAGACCGAGAAACAATTGAAACTCATTCCTTACTCTCCCTCTCTTCAGATTTCAGACATTCAACATGAAATCATACATTCACACATCAAAGCAAATGTATAACAAAAAGAGTAAAACAATCATGAGCATAACATTCAATCATGCATACATAAAAAGTAATTGAACACCATGAGTCTGAATCAAAGCTTTATATATTAATCTCAGAACCTTTGTACATGGGTTCTTCTACAAAACTTTCTGCTTCTTCTTCTCTATGCTCTCTTGATTGATTATGCTACTAATGTTACAATGATACAAGTGAGGGTGTCTATATCCATTTTCCCTCCGACTCCTAAAACTGTCTAATCTAAGAATTCAAAGCTACCTACTTACATTTACTAGCATAAATGCCTCTTAGTCCTTCAGACGAGAGCGGGACACTCAAGGTCTGATTACAATCTACAAGTATGCTCTTTCTTAACTATTACATTTAAGTTTGGCGTATCAAACTTCAAAACATTTCAAACAATTTATCATGTGCCAAAATGCGTTGGTGTTTATCCCCCGCTCGCTTGTTGTTGGCAATGCTCCTGCATCACACCATTCCCCTCGACATATCCATTAAACCTAGAGTTGTCGAAAATGTTCACATCAGAGCTTCATGTTCAACCAATGAGGTTTTCACATATAAGTCCCTTTTTTAGGAGTTTCGTGACATCTTCGCATGGAGCTATGAAGAGATGTTGGGTATTGACCCCGATATTGTTGTACATGAAATTAAGATGTACCTTGGTGCTAAACCCATCCGACAAAGAATTTTCCCATTCCACCCTCGTAAAGTGGATGCTATCGAGCTTGAGGTTGAAAAACTTCTTAAAGATGGATTTATTTATCCTGTGGATTTAACTGATTGGGTATCCAATCTAGTTTCGGTTAATAACAAACAAGGTACGATCCGTGTCTGCATTGATTATAGGGATATCAACAAATCTTGTCCTAAGGACAACTTTCCCACCCCCTTCGTTGACCATATCGTCGATGATTGCGCTCGGAGTGAAATCTTCTCTTTGATGGATGGTTTCTCTGGATATAATCAAATTAACATCTTGCCCGCGGATCAACACAAAACCACTTTTATTTGTCCTTAGGGAACCTTTGCCTGCTGGAAACTACCCTTCAGTTTAAAGAACGTCGGTGCGACTTTTCAACGTGCCATGTCTTATGCTTTTCATGATATCAAGCACATTGTACAACCATATCTAGATGACCTTCTAGCACATTCTATGCATCGTAGTGACCATCTGACACACCTCCGATCCATTTTCCTTCGTTGTCAATTTTATCATATACACTTAAACCCACACAAATGTGTCTTCTGTGTGAAGTCCGACCGACTTCTGGGCTTTATTTTTTCACGTCATGGGATCAGGGTAGATCCTTTTGAGGTCGAGGCGATCCTCAATATCCCTCCTCCTTCATCACTCCACCAGCTTCAAAGTTTGCAAGGGAACACAAATTTTTTATGTCATTTCATCTCAAACTACGCTGAGTTAACACTCGGATTTACTCAACTGCTAAAGAAAGGTTCTGAGTTCGTATGGGATACCACTGCCAACAAAGCTTTCGAAGATTTGAAACTGACTTTAACCCGTACCCCACTACTTTTACCACCCGATTATAGTCGAGATTATATCATTTATTTCGCTGCTTCAGACTCTACCATTGCCATGGTTCTAGTTCAAGAAGACGATTTACACAACGAACATGTCATTTATTATTTGAGTCATAGCCTCATGACTACCGAATCCAAATACTTACATGTTGAAAAACTGGCCTTGGCCGCTGTTCAAGCTGTCCAATGTTTCCGTCACTATACCCTATTATGCAAGACCACTGTAATTTCCGATTGAAACCCTATGAAACACATTCTTACACGCCAATTGATAGGGGAAAATACTCCAAATGGATGGTGATTCTCCAGGAGTTTGACTTAGAGTTTGAATGTGTTAAGTCTAAGAAATCCTTGGTGTTTTCCAAACTGATATGTGACCTTCCCTGCACTGAGACAAAAAATGTAGCAGAGGATTCTTTACCTGACGAATCCCTTTTTCTGATCAGTTTCAATGACCTTTGGTATACAGATATCATTATTTATCTCCAGACTCAGACTTTCCGGCCTGATCTGTCTAGCACTGACCGTCGTCGTATACATTACCAGGCTCGTTAGTATATTATCCTCGGTGACACTCTTTATCGCCATGGGGTTGATTCCATTTTTCGACGTTGTCTCACCTACGATGAGGATGAGAAATAATTTAATGACTGCCATTCTGGAGCATGTGGTGGTCACATGTCTGGGTATGCTATTTCCCAAAAGATCTTATGAGCATGGTATTTTTGGATTTCTTTATTGAAAGACTGTATTATTTCCATCCAAAAATGTCATGCTTGCCAAATGTGCAACGAAAAAATAAGATCGTATCCTGCTCCTTTACACCCTGTAGTTTCCATTGGACCTTTCGCAAAATGGGGCATTGATTTCATGACATGTAACCGTCACTCGGACGGGGGGCATGGATGCATCATCATAGTTGTGGATTATTTCACAAAATGGGCTGAGGCGATGCCTACATTCGATAATACCGAAAAAATTGCAACCCTATTCATATTCAATCATATCATCACACGACTCAGAATCCCACAAGCTATCGTCACTGATCATAGTAGTCATTTTCAAAATTTCAAGATGTCCGAGCTTACCAAAAAGTTGGGTCTTCGACATGAAAACTCAACCCCCTACTATCCACATGCCAATGGCCAAGTTGAAGCAATAAACAAGGTTCTTATCACCATGCTTTGAAGGATAATAGGAATTCACAAGATAAGTTGGCACACAATGTTGTTTTCAGCATTATGGGCCTATCGGACATTCGTGAAGTCTGCCACGAGATTTATGTCTTTTCAGCTAATGTATGGTATCGAAGTTGATCTTCCAATTGAATGTGAGATACCATCGTTGAAGCTAGCCATTGAAATTATCCCCAACACCTCTACCGAGGAAGAATGTCTATTGTATCTAATGTGATTAGACGGAACCCGTTGTGATGCCACCCTGGTTATCGAAACCCATAAGAAACGCGTAAAATCTCGATATGTCAAGCATGTCAAGCCATGTGTTTTCTCTGAAGGTGATATAGTTCTTCTCTATGAACAAGATCGTGATTTACTAGGGGCCAGAAAATTTGAGGCTATGTGGCGCAACCCTTATATCATCAAATAGGTGTTGGAGAAGGGAGCTTATGAGTTAGTGCATTATGATGGCATTCCTTTGAGTGAACCCAAAAATGGGCTTTACTTGAAGAAGTACTATGCTTAGACTATCTTTGCATGAGTGCTTGTATTTTTACTGTATCATACTTTTGTGTGCTTTTCGTTATTTGGTTTCGACCCCCAACTTGTTACCTTGCATTGTGCTTTTTCTATATGTTGGCGTCTTCACTACCCTATATTGGCTTTGTCGATGGTGCTAGTCGTAGTACTTAGAACCTAGCTTCTACTGTGTGGGAAATCTACGTAGCCACGAACAAACTTATCAGTCTACAAGGTGTTTTCCTCTGTCATGCAGTCATCAAATTGTTGACCGACGCTATTTCACTTGGGATTCGACAACTCGTTGTACGACTTGATTTGCATCTAGTAGTGCTATAGTTAAGTAACATCTATACTATCTGAATCCCTACTTTTTTACAGGTATATTTACGAATTCGCCTCTTGGAACGTTATTTTGATTATATTGAATATCAACACATTCCTAGATGTCTAAATATGTTAACCGATGCATTAGCTAATTATGTGTTAGACAAATATTTGAGACATTTATAAATCCAATCACACATCACATGTTGTATATAAAACAAAGTAAGCCGATAGAGCCTCATGTATATATATAGCGATAAAAATGTTTTACAAAAAGGTGTTTTCTGTCCAAAGACTAAAATATTAAAGTATGAAGCCAATGGATTCTACAAAATAACATCATGGATGATGCTCACGGTAGCATACTACTACCGGTGCTACCCTAGGAAGTAATCGACTGAGTGAATCAGACACGCCTGCGGTGTGGCACTGATAAAGCCTCGTAATCTTGTTGATCGGGATGTTCAACATGTCTGCTGTCAAACCCTCTAGATTCTACTCGACTGCCTCATAGTCGTCAACATCCCATCCTACTACTACAGCTGCTTCCCCTCGCCTCTAAATGGGGGATGTACACAGAGGACGGTGTGTCCCTACATATGAACGGTCAAAATTTTTGATTAGTCATTGGATAGAGAGCATAAAAAACATATTATATTCTAAAAATTCACAAAACATCATAAAAAAAAAAATGTTTTTCTTACCTAGGTCCCCCCACTGAAAACCCTCAGGTAGAACCAAATTGGGGGGTCCTCGAAAATCCAAACTGGCATAGGCATAATCATCTATCATCAAAATTTGAGGCCTCAACCAGTCAAAGAATGCATTGTTGTATTTGATAATGGGGCCCACTACATGCTGAGCCATGACATCACACCATCTTTTCATCCTCAGATCTCGTGGCGCTGGTATACCCCATTCTACCTATAGGCGTAAATGAGGGAATCTTTCTAAAAAGAAAGACACCAAAATAGATCCATACCCAAATTGCTTCAGGTCCCCATTATTTCTTTTGGTTAACTGTGTCTTCATACTGCAAAGAAGACCATCACACTAGTTCAACACACAAGGTCCGTGCATTCCACGACATACTGAAAATAACTTTGGAGGGCCATGTGCGGAGATGCACTTCCTGCCATCCGTGCAATGGTAAAAATAATGGTTTGGAGAGTTAAATCTTGAACACCTTGGATAGATACCTTACCTTAGTTCCTCTTAGCCTCAAGTTCACAGTGTCGATGAATGTATTCGCTCATCGACATACCACCACCTTGACCTCCTGTTAAGGTCATGTGTGCTCCATGATGGGAAAACCCTGTCAAGAAGTAAATGTCTTCAATATCCAAGGAAAGAACATGGACCCCCACATGAAACACCTATTGGTCCACATCCCACATATGGACCAGGTATTCTAGTAACCTCAATTGGGCTCTCATGCCCTGGGTTTAATTTTTTTTTAACAATCTGCACCGTCGAAGGGCATTGACGGTGCCTGGGTCATTCAAGGCCATGAATTCATCATCCTTGTGTTACCATTCTGTCCACTCCAACATTTTGGCAATCAAATACCTGCATGGAGATGAGAAAAGGGGATTAGCATCTTCAATCATTGATTTTGAAATCCTTTTTTGGGCAAATGCATGTGTAAACTTTTGGGTTTTCGGCCATCGCAGATGAAATTTAAGTACAGTGTGTGGTTTCCATAGGTGAGCCATAGGGAACCTGTAGAAATCATTGATTTCCGCAGGTCCCAATACCCGTCACCTACGACGGCCCCAGTGCGTGCCTACCGGCCCAAAAACTCATCCAAAAACTACTTTTTAACAAAAAAAAATGAATTTCAATCCATTGAAAAAGGAGAGGATGATGAGCTTATCGTGTTGACAGAGACTGTTTGTTGAATGGTAGCCTGTGCTTCTCGCAATCGACAACCAAAATATGAGGTAAAAATAGGGTTTCTAGACAAGTTTTGAATGAAATGTAAATGAAATAGCAATAAAAGGTTTTACCCCTATTTATTTCACTTTTTGCTCTTTCTAATAATATTTTATATTATTTTAATGCATTTTGTCATAACCTAAAAGTCTAATGGTCCTGTGAGTCTTTTATCTTTTCGCAGGTGAGGAGACTAAAGACTTGAATGATGCAGAATGGATTTTTTTCTTGATTCTCTTTTTTATTACTTATGTCAGTACTTTTTAGGGATTTTCAGAAAAACCTTGAGCCTAGTCTTTGTTTGTTCTCGTGCTCGAAAATCAATGAGAACGCAACCGAGTATACTTTTGTCATTTTTCGTACTCGTCATGGTAACACGAAAAGACAAACCCATGGAGTATCCTTTAAGCCCTTTTATCACTCCATAAAAATGAAAAGATTGTTGAGCGACCTTGTTCTTTTCACGCTTATAAAAGTATTTGAAGAAAACATTCGATGGGCAATAGTTTATCACTTTTTTGATCTCGTCAAATTACTTTACGAAAAGTGAACTGAGAGAGTTATGTTTAATGTGTTTTTCAGACTCTATAAACATGAAACCCCCCCAATTTTTCTATCTTTGGACTCGTTAAACAAACATAGAAAGACCCACATGGGACTGAACCACTCCTTCTTAGGGTTCCTTAAACATACTTCAAGGGACTTGTCTGAAGGATGAGCTTACATCAACAAGTATATGTTATCCTCCTCAAGCTTGCGTAAAAATAAAGAGGTAATCACCATAAATGGTGGGGAAAATTTTGGGAAAGAAATGTGTCTTTGTACCCATGTTAGTGGCAATACTAGTCACTCTTGAACATGACACCCCCTTCATCATTTGAATCTGGGTTGGGAAATCCATTTGTCTCTCGTCTGGCCTACTACAAATCCATATCTTGGGTCATTCTTGAGTCAATGCTTCCAAGACCATTATCATGCCATTCATATGTTCAAGAGAAGTCCAAACAAGACTTCTATCGATTCGACCATCTGCAATTGTTAATTCTTACCATGTTGGCCTTCCCTGTGTCAGTTTCAAATCATTTTCATACTTTGATCTACCCTAAATATGTTACTTATTTCGTTTCATTGATGGGGGATACGTCAAGGCCCTCCTATGATGAGTCTTTTCCTATCGACTTCAACTCCTCATCTGGGAACAAGACTTAGAAATCATTTAGTACCTTAGAGCCTACATGTCTCAATGGCAGGTTTCTTCTCTTTCGACAGTGGATTCACATCATTGGTCCCTGATTGAGATATTTCATTGAGTGCTCAACTTCATCTCATTTATTCAGATTCGTTGGATTGTACTAAGGTACCTTGGGAATCATTGACATCAATGGTGATTTTCCTCACACTTGTTAACGATTTTCATCAATGACCGGTAATCAAGTGGTTTCTACCATGTTCGACTTCAACACCTATAATTGCATGGTTAGATTCGTACTTATGGACGACGGGATTGAAGATCCTGGATCTCATAATTTTGGTCCAGGTTGTGATGGAGTATTTATGATTTGTATTTGACACACAGATCCACTTTGTATGTCTCATGGTTGTGTCTGAATTTAAGCTTTCTAATACATAGATACACAGTGTATTCCTGGTGGCTATGTAGAATCTTGACGACATGGATCCACAGTGTATAATTGGTGGCCATGACTTACATTTATGATTTCAATCTCTTGTAGTCTTAGTTTGGGAATGCCTACCTCAGAAATGGTATGATTTTATGCAGATGCTTGATTGTTTTTAGGTTCCTGATTGGTGCGCTCCTTGTTCCCGACACACACACTCATTTTATAAAGTATTTCGGCTATCACAAGTTCCAACCTCATACTTTGGGGGCCATTTTGTTACACATTATTTTGGTCACTCTGGTTATGACCCTACATGCATGTGTTCAGGCTCTCAAAACAATCTTTTACATGAGGAAAATGACTAAGTTCTTCCCCTACAAGGCATATTTTTAGAATGATCCCACAGGCTGATAGTGGTACACAGTGCGGAAATCCTTGATTTTCGTAGGCTACTCTATGTCTAGCTCGTGGGATTTTCGCATGCTGCTATATAGGCAGGGTGCGACGATGTTTGAAGCTAAGAAAATGAAGAAATTTCATGAAGTTTATAGAAGGATAATCTTCTAGAATGTGAGGTGGCATCTGTATGGTTGTGGTCTTATTGACTTCTTTGATTTGGTGGGATCATCCTCATCCTTGTAACCACTTCATCTTCTCCTATATAATGACAGGTTTCTCATGGAAACGGTTAAGCAAGATTGAGCAAAGAATTGTTGAAGGAATAGGCTGAAGGTTGTGTGAAGGATCCTGTTACAACTGATGCTTGTGGCCTCCAGCTGTCCATCAAGCTTTTGTGGACCATATTCATACAAATTCGAAGAAAATGTATATGTGTGTTGGAACAAAGGACCACCAAAAGGGAACTTGCGACATCAAGGAAATTTGGTTGTATCTTCCACTTTTACTTAATATGCTACGGTGACATGTTTCTTTCCCATAAAATCATTAGCGTTTTATTACATGACTCCTTGATCACATGTTTAGGTTTCCATTGAATCTATAATTGTTTCTTTCACTTTGGTTGGTTTGTGTAATTACAGATCTGATATCACAAGAGAACTGGAGCGAAGCAGGGACAACAGAGATATAAGGAAGCAATATATGAAGGTATGTCATCTATTCCTTCTTTGGTTGTAAATTCAATGGTAGCAACTTAGGGAAAGTGTCATGTCCTATCTTTTTTTTTTCTATCTTATTTTCAAATCCGAGATTAACTGTATATACATATAAGAGCATTGATCATTTCCCTTTTATTTCAAATTCTGAGTTTGAATGCATGCATACAAGAAATGTTGATCACTGCCTTTTTATTTTCTAATCCTAGCTTGACTATATATATAGGAGCATTTGATCACTTCCATTTATTTCGAATTTTGAGTTTGAATGTATATATACAGGAGTGTTGATCACTGCCTTTTCATTTTGAATATGAGCTTGACTATATATATACAGGAGCGTTGATCACTGCCATTTATTTCGAATTATGTTCTTGAATGTATATATAAAGGAGCGTTTGATCACTTATTTCACTTTGAATCTAAGCTTGAATGTATATATACAGGAACGTTTGGTCACTTCCCCTTTTTAATTTGAATCTGAGTATTAAATGTGTGTGTGTATATAGGAACGTTTTGATCACTGCCATTCTAGTTAAAATCTGGCCATGAACCAATTCCTTATGATTTTCACACAAAAGTACTGTCCGAATCTAATTCTCTGGTTAATCTGTGTGAGTCAATTGATCTAGTCTTGCGTTGAATTTACTTGTGGATTTGAAATAAATAAAAAAACTTAAACCTCAAATCTATCTCTTTGGTTAGTCGTTGCCAGCATAGAATTATTGATTCAATGATTTTCTATTCTAAGGTTCTCTTTACAATCTAGTAGAATCGAAGCCGAATGAACTTTGCTGGGTCTTGTGGGTGATCTCGTCATACTCAAATACTCCTTCGATTTCTTATTGAAAGTATTTCCTCTGGTGCCTTGTAGAGTTTCAAACTCATTGCCATTGCATATGTAGAACTCGGTTGATGTTATCACAATCCCTTATAGATTGTTCCCAACTGTGGAACTCAGTACTGTAGGGCCTCCGCATGTGATTGCAACCTTGTTGAATTCCAGTGTTGGTAGTAATCACATATTGAACCCAAACATTTTTATTTACCTCTTCACTGCCATGTCGATGGCAATTTTACGTTTACCCTTAGAGTAAAATTATATTCTTGCATATCATTCTTGATTTGCGTAAGAGTAAAATTTATTCTAGTCTCATACACCCTTCACTAATTAACTGGTAGTGTAATAATTAACCTTACATTTATTTCATAATTCTAAGTTCACATTGGGCCCTTGTTTTAGTGTTAGTTCATTCTTTAATTCTTAAATAGAATTATATGTCAACCTTGAGTTTCCTTTATGATTCGTTAATAATACTTTCTATATTAATTCCTTATGCCTAGAAGTGTAAGTTAAGATGAATTTCATTTGTTCAATTATGGGTTGATCGCCTTAGGATTCTTCCTCTAAATATTAATGTAGCTTGGAATCCTTCCTTATTGTTTGTTAGGATTGTCCCTCCTAGTTCTTTAAGGAGGGATATGCTAGCAGTTGACTTCTCATTAATAGCTAATATAAATGATTTTTATTAGTTTCATAACATGGATACATATTGTAAAGGTGGTGTTAATTTAAGGTATTGCCTAAGAAGATTGACCTTCTTATGGATTCCCTTGATGATTATGTAATTTTAGCTCTTCCTTACATGCTCCTAGAAGATATTCCTTGAAATGAATTGTATAGTTAAGCTACATGAGATTAAGATTGTATTTATGATCTTGATTTATTTATCTTTATGAAATATCCTTTTACTCATTTACACTCATTATTGCTTGAAAAATGATAAAGTATAGTAGAATATCATGTTGCAACATGAAAAATTGATGCATAGGTGAGTTGATGATCTATTTTAGATTGAGGTTTATGCTCATCTATGGGATTTAGATACCTCTTTGTTCCTCATAATATTTTCTAGTCCTGAGACCTTAAATGGTCAAAATCAATCGGATGAATCCTAGACTTGAGCGTTTCTTATGTGTCTTGGAGGTCCTAACCATGTTGGATAGGTTGGGAGGGTAGTTTCCTTATATTATCACATGAGATATATTGAATGAATATTAGTGATGTTTCTTCAATTGATCATGATGTGTTGATTTTGCGTCGCTATTTATGATATGTGTTGATTATGTATCACTATTAATTATGGTGATGCATCAATTTTGTATCGTTATTTATTACAATGATGTTATTGATTATGTGTCGTTATTAGTTATGTTAATGCATTGATTATGTGTCTCTCCTAATTATGTTAATGCATTGATTATGTGTCGTTATTAATTAGGATGATGTGTCGATGGTGTTTCTATTCATTACGTGGTGACGTTTTAATTTCCTAATGTAGAAAAAAATATTTACCTCTTTTTGTAACCAATAATTGTTGTCGTAATAGAGGGGTTGTTACATTTACATAATCAACACTTCAATGGTTTGTTCAATAATTTAATAAAATTACATAGAACTTTATAAGCCTACAATTCCTAAATTTAATTTATCAAGGATTTTATTCACCGATGAATATCTATTATAGTTTTCATTATTTGTTGTAATGTTGCATCAACTTATCAAAGATTGTGTTAACCTTTCCAAGACTAGCGAAAACTTGGATGAGATTTGTGACAATTTCCCCAAAGCTAC
Source organism: Picea glauca (assembly GCA_000966675.3). NCBI lineage: Eukaryota > Viridiplantae > Streptophyta > Pinopsida > Pinales > Pinaceae > Picea > Picea glauca. The sequence continues at coordinate 37,024 of JZKD02S2352987.1, read as the reverse complement.
GTCAAAATTATTGGAGCTTCATCAATCTTCATCGGATCTTGTCGATCATTAGATTGACCCACCTGTTACCACCCTACCAACATGTGTGGGTACTCTTATTCCCCAAGGTCCCTCAAGACACAATAGGGATATATAGATACCAACCACTAACCAAAATATTGGTGCAGACCAAGATCACAATATTTGAGGTTACCACATCCAGAAATACACCAACGTCCAAACTATCAAATAGGGTTTCTTAAGATCAAATTGTCATTAGGAAAACCACCTAATCATAAGGTTTAAGAAGTCCATCCTTCCCCAAAACATCCCTTTTATAACAAATAATATAAGTGACACCTATATTTCTCATGCATAATGAGTAATTTGAAAATGAACTTAATTTTATTAATCATCCTAACATGTGTCCACTACATGCAAATGTACACATGAAATTACCGGTT
>JZKD02S2352987.1:14604-31461 GCA_000966675.3 Picea glauca | reverse complement strand
GATCAAGGTGTAATTGCGCAACTATGCTCACTAGATGTTCAAACATCTAAGAAATATATCCCCCTACATATCCAAGGGATCATTGATAAGAATTCCAAAGTATTTGAATATATTCTCAAAGGTCTTCCACCCACTCGAAATCATGATCATGATATTCACCTAATTCTTGGGAGTGTTCCTCCTAACATCAAGCCATATAGACACCCTTATGCTTAGAAGAGTGAAATTGAGCATATGTTTAAAGAAATGTTAGAGGCTGACATTTTTAGACCTAGCCAAAGTTCTTACTATGCACCGGTGGTAATGGTATTAAAGACAGATGGCTCATGGCATATGTAACACACCCACTATCATAAATCAAAATTTTTGGGTTAATCTCTCCCAAATGAGAAATCTCCAGAAACTTACATTAGCGAAATGCCAATCCCTGGTTCAATATCGGGATTCGGGGTTTCGGAGGTTGCGGTGTCGAGAGTCCCTATCCTCTCGAACCCCTGATCACCGATGGGACAAATTTTCGATGCACCCCTTATCACCAGTTCCTTCTAGCGTACTGTTGGTCCACATGACCTGCGTTCATAGGACCGTAGTCACATGCTCTACCGAGGTTTCTTCTATCGGGATTTTGACACCCACGATGTTTTGGTAATTTGAATCACCAATTTCTGATCTCTGAATCATGCCTTTGTTGCCTCAGCCCCACTTGGCTAAGCCTCTGGCCCACACGACCGGCTCCTATATGACCACAACAACAAATTCTCATCTGGGTTTCGGTGTTTGCGGTGCCGAGGTGCACATGTACCCGGAACTCCCGATCCTCCGATCCCCGATGGGCTTTATCCCTCTAAGCTAAGCCCTGGCCAATATGACCACTAATTTCTGGGACCGTAGTCCTACCTCTCATCGGGGCTATGGGGTTTCCAATGTTGTAACACTTACCCCTAAGTTTCCCGATCTTTCGAACACCGATTCTCATTCAAGACGACAACTGGCTCCCACTATGGCTCTTCCCTCAACTTCCGCTATTCAGACAATTGTTCCCCACTGATCGGGGTTTCGTAGATCGCGATTCCAAAGTGCATGGTTCACTTGTCACCGGGATTCCCGATTTCTCGATGAACAAAGTGCCGACAACGCCCGATACTTTGCCACGTGTCCTTCCAGATGGACAGCTCAGATTAACTCTCAGTATTTCAAGACTTTCGAAGCCCTGGTTCTCATGACCTCGAGAAGTCTGATTTCCCGATGGCCAAAGTGTCAGCGGCACCCAATACTTTGCCACGCGTCCTTCCAGATGGATGTTCCCGATTCCTCTGGGATTTCGAGACTTTCGATGTCTCGGTTCTCTTTTCCTTGAGAACTTCGATTTTCCGATGGCCACTATGCCGACTCGCTCTGGATATCTGACATGCATCCTTCCAGATGGACGGTCCCGATTCCTCAGGGATTTCGAGACTTTCGATGTATCGGTTCTCTGTCGTCGAGAACTTTGATTTTCTGATGGCCACTATTCCGACTCTCTCTGGATCTCCGACACACGTCCTTCCAGATGGACGGTCCCGATTAACTCTCGGGGTTTCGAGACTTTCGAAGCCCCAGTTCTCATGACCTTGAGAACTTCGATTTCCCGATGGCCAATATCCCAATGATTAAACCTCGTGCAGCTTCCGTAGATCTGACGGCTGACGGGATCTCTGCTTCTGATCTGACGGCTCATATCACTTCTCCCTCTCTGCTCTCCTCCTAGGGTTTAACCCCCGCATGCCTTCTCCCGATCCAATGGTTGACGAGTGTCTACTCAAGATCTGACGACTCAGATCTATTTCACCATGCGCACTCTTCCACTACTTCGTGGACGTGGAAATATCAATGGTCCAAATGTTCTCCTGAACCTTAGGGAACCTACAATCCCAATTTCCTCGCTATTCACGAAGATGGGTGGAAAAGAAACAAGAGGTATGACGCTCTTACTACTTCCATCAATCTGATGGTTGTGAATGACCATGGGTCTTCCGACAGGATCTCATTCGTTGATCTATTACTCATCCCTACGGTACTACCTCATAACCTTAAGGGGGTCATTCCTCCCTGTACAGGGTTATTAAAACTTTCCCACTCAAGTCCTTTTTCTGGGTTCTTGGTGAACCTATCTAGGGAGGAAATCTCTGTGAAGAGATCGATACCGGGCATCCCTGGAGACGGGTAAGGGAAAGCAACTTTCCGAGAACGGGCTGAAAACCTAACTTAATTCAACCTATAATTAGATTCATTTATCCACTTAAATCATGCATGGCTTCCTTTTTTATGAGCATACGTCTATAAACTCTTATCAAAACACTGCATAAACATTCTTACACTGAAATCGTTCAGAATTTCACATGTCTATGAATTTTAAGAGGCAGAATGTAAACATAACACTTATCATAATTGATTTCAGAAGTGGGTGCAACTACTGAGAGGGGTGCTCATTTCCACCCAACCGTAGGCTCAGCGACTCCCAACGGATTTACCACTATCCACCCCCGAGCTGAGACCACGATATTCTGAGACCTGCATCTCTCTGTCTGCCAGTGACCAGGAGCGAAGGTTGCAATCCTTCCTCTCTTCTATCACTCACTCTGCGTAAAAATTGCCAGATTTCCCCTCACGTCTGCTCCCTTCAATCGCCTCTGCCATACGCCTTATCCTCTCGCGAGGTTGCGTGTGGCACGATTTCCCTCGCACTGATCAGGCCTGACGGCTCTACGGATGGGCGATTCACCATCCCATCCCTCATCAAGCCATCCGCCTACCAGTCCGCGAGCCATTAATTTTCAGGGCCAGCGAGCCACTTTTGGTTCTCCGGGCCAGTGGAGTCCAAATACGGTATTTAATTCTCAGTGGAAGTTAACGCCACCTTCTCAGGTGCCTTCCACCACCATCGTGGTCTCTTTTCTGCACATCCCCTCTCAGCAGTCCTGCAATAAATTCAGAATGTTATTCACATTTATTGACCTCTTCCTGCAGGTCCATTTACATCACATATTCATACTTATGAGTTTTCCATCGTCCTTGGCCAGTCTAGTTATATTTACAATCTGGGGGAAACAGGGTGTTACAGTGTATGTGTCCAGATTATAGAGAGCTCAACAAGATCACTATTAAAGATAAGTTTCCCATTCCGGTCATTGATGAATTTTTTAGATGAACTACATGGAGCAATCTATGTCACCAAGTTGGATATTCATTCAAGGTATCATCAGATTAGAATGAAGGAATAAGATATCCAAAAAAACAACATTTCAAACTCATGAAGGCCATTATGAATTTTTGGCAAATGCACCTTCCACATTCCAAGGGTTGATGAATTCCATTTTCAATCCCTTCCTTCGACACTTTGTGTTCGTATTTTTTTATGATATACTAATCTATAGAAAGTCTTGGGAGGATCATGTGTGACATGTTGACAAGGTGCTACAACTACTAAAGGAGCAACAACTATATTCCAAACCATCCAAATGTTTCTTTGGGGTGAAAGAGGTAGAGTATTTGGGTCATATTTTATCTCATGAAGGTGTCAAGGTAGACCCTAACAAGATTAAGGCCATTATGGACTAGCCGATTCCCAAAAAATTGAAGAATCTTAGAGGATTTTTGGGTTTGATAGGTTACTATTGCAAGTTTGTTCAACACTATGGAAGAATAGAAGGACCTTTAATGACACTAACTAAGAAGGATGCATTTTCATGGACTCCATAGGCAACTAAATATTTTGAACAACTTAAAGAGGTGATGTTGAAATCTCCTATATTGACCACTCCATACTTCAAAAAAAACTTTATTATGGAATTTGATGTCTCAAGAAATGGAATTGGTGTTGTCCTAATGCAAGAAGGAAGGCCCCTGGATTTTTAAATTCGACCACTCGAGGGAAAGGACTTACACAAGCCAATTTATGAGAAGGAAATGATGGAGATGATACATGCATTGAAGAAATGGAATCCTTACCTAATAGGTAGGCACTTCAAGGTCAAAACAGATCATGATAGTCTTAAATACTTCTTGGAACAAAGACCATCTTCAGAAGAACAACAAAAATGGGTGACCAAGATATTGGGTTATGATTTTGAAATAGTCTATAAAAAAAGGAAGAAAAATGTTGTGGTAGATGCACTCTCAAGAAAGGATGAAGATATTGAGGCCTTTCTCTATGCTATCTCTATCATCCAACCCGATTAGATAATAGAATCAAGGGATGAATGGAAGAATGACGAAAAAGTGTGGACTCTTATTCAAAGGTTGCAATAGGATTCCAGTGCATCATATACATTTACATGGAAAAATGATTCACTATGGTACAAATATCGCTTATATTTATGTAAGAACTCCCAACTCAAACAAAAATTACTATTGGAATTTCACACCTCTCCAGTAGGAGGGAACTTGGGATTTTTCAAAACCTGCCATAGGGTCAAGAAGGATATCTTTTAGGATAGCCTTAAAACTGATGTTCAAAGGTTTGTTGCAGAATGTTTGGTTTTCCAACAAAATAAGGTGGAAACAATTAAGACCCAAGGTATTTTACAACCATTAGCCATCCCAAGTTAGCGTTGGGAGGAGATTTCCATGGATTTCATAGTAGGGTTACCAAAGTCTAAAGGAAAGAGTGTCATCATGGTGATTGTTGATAGACTCACCAAGTACATGCACTTTTGTGCATTCTCTCATCCCTTCAAATCCATTACAGTTTCCATCGCATTCATGGAGACAGTTCAAAAGCTACATGGAAGCCCAAAGATTATTGTAAGTGACAGAGATCCCATCTTCACCGAACATTTTTGGACATAATTATTTTCTTGTCTGGGTACTCAATTGGCTCATAGCTCATCCTATCATCCTCAATCCAATGGAAAAACTGAGATGGTAAACAAATGTCTGGAAGGATACCTTCATTGCTTTGTCTCTAATAAACAAACACAATGCTTCAAATGGTTACCCTTGGCAGAATGGTCGTATAACACTTCCTTTCATACTGCAACAAAAATGACACCATTTATGGAACTCTATGGATACCACCCTCCTTCCATTGCTTCTTATCTAAAATAAAAATCCAAGTTTCAAGCAGTGGAAGATCACATCAAGCATCAACAACAAGTTCTCCAAATCTTAAAGGACAACCTGACCATGGTACAGAATCACATGAAACAACAAGAAGATCAACATCGTAGTGAAAGAAGTTTTGAAGTAGGGGATTGGGTGTTTTTAAGGCTACAACCATACAAACATATGTCCCTCAAGAAAGCCAAGAAGGATAATAAATTATCACCAAAGTACTATGGCCCTTATAAGGTGTTGCAAAAGATTAGTACTATGGCATACAAATTGGATTTGTCTGCATCTTCACAAGTACACCCAGTTTTCCATGTTTCATGCTTAAAGAAGGTTATAGGTAACAATATCCCAGTTCAAACTATATTTCCAGAACTTTACGAGGAAGGAGAAATCATATTGTAGCATGAATCCATCACTGACACAAGAATTCTCCAACTGAGGAATATATCCATTTCAGAGTATCTCGTTAAATAGAGGAAACTACCGGCTGAAGATTCCACTTGGGAAGATGAGTCTTTTATACAGAAGCATCCATATTTACTCAAGTGTTGTGTAAAACACTTGTCTCAAGGGGAGGAGCATGTTAGGCCCTACATAGTGGCTCATTACCCCTTAATTGGGGAATATTGCATTAGTATTGTTATTTTATTTATGTCGGCTTGAGTCCATTAGTTGTAATTTTACCTCCTAGTATCCTATATATACCAAGGATACATTTTCATTTGGAATAATCTTGTATTTGGACATTTATGTGGGGTATAAGGAGGTTTCCCACTCAAAGAGGCTTATTACCTGAAATTATCTCTTTTTCAAGGCGTTGAGTACTTATTCTGAGGTTTTTCTATGCTATATTGATATTTGGTTCTTAACAAGGTTTCATGTATGCCATGAATTTCAAGACTTCCTTGTGCACTCCAAGGATTCCATGCATCATTCCCTTCAAGTATCCAATCTTGAGAAATGAGAAAAATGTGCAATAACATAGACACCATTAAGTCCTATCCTTGTCACTATTGAGAGACTAATGGATGTTGAGGAATAAGGTTTTGACCTTTTTTCATGCCCCTTGGTTTTTCCTCATGAGATATTGATTTTGCAACCTACCCTCATGGAAATGTGCAACCACTGAGAAAAATTGTTCCACGCTTTTCAAATCCGTCCATGGTAGGAGTGCTAGTAGGTTGAAACAGGGATGTTGTTCCACCTCTCCTGATAATACCTAGTATAGATATATACAACCTTGTTACCCATGTGTGATTCAGATCAATAAGAATAATCCATGTTTCTGCATCCAAAAAACCTTTTCGTCATCATCGTCATTAATAATTTCAATTTAAAAAACACAATTACCAATAAGTAATACTCCCTAACTCAATCCAGAGTCTCATCGACGATGCCCGTGTCAACGTATCCTTAAGTTCCCTATAAACTCAAGAAACTCAAGTATTCATCGCATTAAGTATTCACCTGCCTTTTTGAGTTTTAATTAAAAAGGGGAAGAGGGAAAATCTAAAATTTTAGGAAACTAGGAAAAGAGGTAAACTTAAAAATGGAAAAAGGGGAACATAAGGGAAAAATCGGAAGGTCAATTTAGTAAAGCATCTACCATTTAAGAGATTTCTAATTTTAACTAAACTAGAAATTTAATAAAAGGGAAAGTTATTAAAACCTGTAAGAGAATTTGGGGACACCTAGGAGTGATTCTAGGAGTAAATCTAGGTGGGTGAGGGAAACAAATATAATTAATTAATTAAAGAAGTTAATTTATGGAGGAATGTAGGGGATGGGGGACACTTGTACGAAGAGGAATTTTTAGGAATTTTATTTTTAAAACTTTACTTAAATGAGATTTTAGGAAAGAAAGGAAGTTTGAAACTCTATATAATGAAGGAAGGAGAAGGGTGAAGGATCTTCTTCTGTTTGTGTAACGTTACGCTGTAGAATTATCTACTTGACTGACTTAACTTGTGGGGGTTGGGATACCCAGTTGGGTGAGGAGTGGTAGCTTGGCCTTGCGAGGCAAGCTGTGTGCTAGTCAAAATCTCTAGATAGTGATTGTGTGGACCCTTTGCAGTTTGGGGGGCTAAGGGGGAAGAAGAGTACCCCTAGCATTGGTTGGGAGGTACCGGTGAAGTCTCAACGGTTGGCGAGCGGGATTTGCATGGAGCACGCGGGACATCATTTAGAGTGGGCGATCAGGAAACGATACGCTCTCTTCATTTTTGTATGGCAGAATGTATTAGGACTTATGATTGGATATACTTATTTAATGGAGAAGTAAGCTGATGTTTTTTTTTTATAAATTTGATTGCTGAAACTTTCCTTAGACTAGCTCGATGGTTGTTGTCTCCCATGGCCTTCGTTTTCTCGCATGTCTCGACCACCTTGCTTTGTTGATTGTATCCTTTGTGTTTTCTTAGATTTCATCCCTAGCTCGCCATTCCTCGCCTGAGCAGTCGGCCAGGATCCTGATCAACGGTTGTCGCCTTAGCGTTAAAAGACCTATGGATCTCAACGCCCTGCTTTTCTATGCAAGGATGATGAGCGAAGGTCGATCATGTTAGCCGTCTACCCTCTTGATTGTTCTTGGTTGATTGATGGTCACCGCACCTTCTTGCGATTGAAATGACCTCTGCGATGTTGACACGACCTCTGCGTTTTTTTTATAAATCGAACTCTGCATTCTAATGACCTCTGCGAAATGATCTATGTACCTTCTTGGATAGATCATCTCTGCAAATGCTTGGGGTGAGTTTCTCTTCATTTTAAATGCTTCCATTTGGTACAATCCCTTCGTTTAATGTGATTTTCCCTATGGTTGCTTACGTCTTACCCAGTGATTCAACATTAATAGAAGAACAGTCCATTAAAATATTTTTATGTGTATTCCACTTCATTCAACGATTTGCTGATGTTAAATTTTATATAACGATTTGTTGTACCTTATGGTGTCATTCAACTATTGCGGTAAGTTCTACTCCTATTCTTACTTGTTAGTTGATTGCAGTGTTGCAACATGTAGACATAATATTTTTAGCCGATCTTCAGTCAAACGATTCAATCAATTTTATTCTGAAAATAGTGTTAAACACAGGCGCGCACGAATTGAATGACTCGCAGTGAAACAAAGTAAATTTTGGTTGTTTTTATTTTTATTTATGTTGTATTCTCTCCACGAATTGAGGGTTAATCCCTTAATGAAAAGCGTGGTTGTATAACCCTTTCCGAATAGCGCCTGGTTGTGTAACGTGTGGCTCCTGAATGGTGGTTGTGTATCGCCTTAGAGAATTGTTGTTAGCGTTGTTCCTTAAACGATTGCAGTGTAAATTTATCCCCTTTTACCTAGCTGCATTTTATTTTTATTTTACTATTACAGAGACTTTACAACACAGATTCCACTACCCTGAAATTCAATTACTGCTTTTTAGATTTTTATTGCCTTGGATTTATTTATTACTTCACCAGAAATTGATTGTTGGTTGGGTTGCAGTTACTACTAAGCATAAACGAATGCTTGACTTCTAGTTTATCTGATGTCCTCCCTATTCTACCTCAACTCTGATCTCAAATGAGTTTGATTTAGGAAGAAGGGCCTCCCAGTCTCTATGTGGGACGTTCCAACTAATACCTATTACTGGGACCATAAACAATACTATACAGTCCAGTATGGCATGCACTTGGGATGATCTCTTCTCTCGGTGTTCCGGACTATGCGAAGTATTGTGAATGGTCTTGTTGCCCCCTTTTTTTTTCCAGTGTGAAATAGACACCGTCTAAGCATCTACAATCATGTGGCGTCATTTCCCAATGACAAAGAATCTAATGCCTTCAAATTTTAATTGAATTCCAACCAGAGATATTGATTACAGCGAATCATCGCTGGAGGGTGCTGAAATTCTTTAGCATTGAGTTTTACCCCCTTTAGTAGCGATACCATTATTGTTACAAACAATAACGTACCCTTGTCTTAGCCAATGATTTACCATTGGCTGTGATTCACCGCCATTTACCCAGCCCTTTGATAGCGCTGAGCCTGTCAGGATTGACACCAATGAATTAAGTTATCCGTTCTTAAGGTCTGTGGGGGAAACAGATCCCTAAATGCCATGTTATGGTTAATTTATAATTGTTCCAATATTTGTTGATAATCTATTTCAGACTTGCTCCATTTATTTGCATAAATGTTAATTTAGATGGTAATTGTAGTTTAGGGCTCTAATATCGGTTAAATTAGATTAGACAATTAGATTGTGATGATGGACGTGGTATTTAAACTTGCTAAATTGGTTGTATCTAATGTCTATTTGATTGTTAATGAATGGCTAGTTTATAATTTAGACAAGCTAGTTAGATTATAATTAATGATTAATTATATTTTTAATTATTAATCTAGTCGAAGTTCAAACTTACTTAGTGATGTCCATTTAATGTTGAATTAGATGGTACCTTGATGCCACTTTGTAATTTAAAATTGTGCAATGAATTTGTTTTAAGGCTAATTTAGATGGTACCTTAATGTCATTTTGCATTTTAGACATGCTAAGTTGGGCTCGTAATAGATGATTAAAAAATAATGTAATTATTGACTAGCTTGACTCAACGATTGATCGGGATATTGGTGAAGTCGTTTTTAGCTTGCGCTTCCTGTTGAGGGTGTTGATGTTCATTTTTAATTAATGTTTGTACTTGGTTTAGCAAACATTTAATGTGCTTGGTTTGCTCACTGTAAGAGATTCTAGTTACTTATGTAATTGTTTTGGGTGCGTGGGGTTGTTAGGATGATTTTCCTTAGCTTAGTAGGCTTGGTCTGCTTGTGTCGGGTGGGATGTAGACACCTCCTTGTTCCTCAGAACAGTCACCATCCTTGAGACCTTAAATGGTCAAAATCGATGGGAACCTAGGCTTGAGCATTGCTTATGTTTCCTGGAGGTCCTAACCATTGCAGGGTAGGACATATGGGTAGTCATTCTTATTCTTTGTCGGCTGAATGGCGTATGTTGCTTCCAGGTGCTTGATGTGCCTTTATGATTGGTCGTTATGTTGTTTTTGTGTGATTTTCATGCGTTGTGTTCGTCGTCGTGCTGCGATGTTGAGTATAATGTCATTATTACCTTCCTACAAAAAAAAAAAAAAAAAAAAAATTAGGGGTGCTTTTACCAGTTGTACATCGTAGGAGTCGTACCAGATGGGGTTGTCACACTTACACAACTAAAAACCAAAAGTGAACCACATAGGTGGTTACGCCTTTATATAATTTGACTATAGGTATTGCCTTACTTCAAGAGGGACAATTTGGAGGGGGTGCGTCAGCTAGGGGACGTTTATATCCCGCTACTTCTTTTTGGGTTAGTATACATTCATAAAGATTAAGCTATGGTTTACTCTACAAAATTCCCAGCCAGAGTAAGCACTCAGAAAAATATATGACAGGAAGATAGACTCCCTAACTAAAGGGCCAAAGGAACTCAGACTCCCTTTGTTTTCTAGCTGTAGCTAGAAGGAGGCTCCAACCCCCTAGTTTCTCTGGCTACAACCTGAGGGTAGCTCCATCTCCCCAATTCTCTGGCTACAACTAGAAGGAGGCTACAACCCGCTATGTTCTCTGGCTACAACCACCTGTCCTTGCCCCGTCCAACCGCCCTGATGTATAAGTAGAATGATGGAACCACTGTCACCCTACCATTGTGAGATATACTGATGTAAAATTGTACTAATCAACCTTCACCAAACAACTTGAACCATGCATCAACCTGTACCATAAACAAGTGCATCAACCATGCACCAACATGTACCAAACAACTTGTAATCAACCTATACCATAAACAAGTGCATCAACCATGCACCAACCTGTACCATGAACAAGTGCATCAACCATGCACCAAACCTGTACAAATAATATGTCACAACAACATTTCCAAACAACCTATCACAACAACTTGTCTCATCAATATTATCAACCAAATAAGATCTACTCACCAATATCAATCACCAAGACAACCCTGAAATATGTGCATCAACCAAGCATAATACAACAACTCATAATCATCACCTAGATCAATATGTGCTTCTAATAATATACCAATACAAGTATGCTACATCATCCATAAACCATGTGTCAACAATACTACTAACAAGTACCTCCAATGATGTACCAAGTATGTACCAATCATGTATCAACTACTCATCAACTATGTATCATCAATATGTACCAACATCATAAACTATACACCTCATGTATGTGCCAACTCATCAACTACTTATCTCAACCATGTACCCAACATCCAATGATGTACCAAGTATGTACCAATCATGTATCAACTACTCATCAACTATGTATCATCAATATGTACCAACATCATAAACTATACACCTCATGTATGTGCCAACTCATCAACTACTTATCTCAACCATGTACCCAACATGTACCTCAACCAAAAGCCCTCATCAATTTCATCATCAAAATCTGATTTGTAACTCTGTAATAGACTTGGTGTATATGATCACATACCTACAAACCTTCCTTAACTTTAACAACAAGAGATTAGCATTTTCACCAAACTTTACTTTAGTCTCACATGACTAGTTTTGGATTAGTCAGCAACCCTAACTTGCAATAATCATAAATATGTAACTATAATGAATATAGATCTAAAAATGGTACAAAATGTTCTTCAGTGTATTTTATGCAATTCCTCCATACTTCACTTCTTGGAACCTCTCAGAAAAACGAGTTCTAGAAAAAATGGCATACCTTGTTGAATTATGGCTTATTCTAGAGAGAGAACTTGTAGAGTGTGCCTCACACGGAATATTTGTTGTATGAATATGAAAATTGTACACATAATACTACACACTGTACTCTAACCAATACATTTTTTCTTACTGAATTTGGATCTGTTATGAATAAGTTATGATGTTTTTACCCGAAACACATGTTTCAGACTAGTTTTAGGACTAGACACAAACCCTATTTTCCATGGAGTGTAACTCCAAAAATACAACAACCGAGAAGCTTAAATTTGTACCACAGATACTTGTATACATGGCCTCAATGTCCTCCAAATTTCACGGTCTGAATCATTCTACAAAAAACAATTATTACGAAAATGGTGAGATAAACTGTAAATAACATACCTTAGAAGGCATCATCAAAATAAGTTATCCTCCCTTGAATTTTGGCCTTCTTTACTTCACCTTCCCTATGAAATTCTGCTTAGATATCCTTTGGTTACCTCAGTCACCTGTAGATATTAAATATTCTCAAGTTTGATTAAATGAGAGAGCTTTTCCTTTTATTTAAACTTTCATGTAGCTTCCTCAAGGGGTTACCTTTTAACCATCTTAACCCACTTTCCTTATTTTAGGGTTAACCCACTTCTAACCACTTATCCACTTAGTAATTTCTCCATTAACTTTATTATTTAAATAATTTATTTTGTATTCACTTTGACTTATATCACACTCATCACTTCACTTTACCTCAAGGGGTTACCTTCTAACCATCTTAAGTCACTTTCCTTATTTTAGGGCTAACCCACTTCTAACCACTTGTCCACTTATTAATTTCTCCATTAATTTTATTATTTAAATAATTTATTTTGTATTCACTTTGAATTATAGTACACTCATCACTTCCCTTTATTATTTACCTTCTAAAATATCTCAAACCACTTAAACTACTTTGACCTTTTATGGCTTCTAGATGACTCACGAGGGATCTCCAACTTCACATAGCCATAACTCTCTAACCGTGAGGAGTTATGTGACATTCCACATACCGCCAGAAATGGAATGACATGTAATATACATATAGAATATTCTTACCTGAAAATATATTGACAAGTCATAAAAATTATATTGTTAATGTATGTTTTATTTTCCTCTATTGTGAATTACATATTATATTCATATTTAATATTGTTAATTATTCTACAAATCGACCATTTACTAAAGAAAATGATGCTACAATGTAATAGTAATTAGTGAAGAGGAAAGAGTTCAAAAATACAACATAAATAGTAGAGGAAATTGTAATGCTCAAATAACTATTTTTTTGTAATAGTAATTAGTGAAGAGGAAAGAGTTCAAAAATAGAACATAAATAGTAGAGGAAATTGTAATGCTCAAATAACTATTTTTTTGGAACAATAAAGGTTTAATTCATTGGATTCACAAATAAATATGATAGTTTAATTAAATGAATAAACTTATTTTAATGTATTTTTTTTTTATGGAATACATATTTCATTTTTAATATGAAAATATTTGATATTCAAAATGCTAATATCAAGGTTGAATGAGAATCAATGATTCAAAATCATGCCTATGCTAACATTTTAGTTCCAAAAATTATCCAACATAATTCAATACATAGGATGTATCTAAACCAATCAATCCATGATGTTCATATGAGAATTGTTAATGAATTTCCCCAAATCATGTTTAAAGAAAATCATGTTCAATACAGCTAGGTTACAAAGATAGTAGGAGAAACAAATTACATCCCTTTATACCAAATTCTTCAACATTCAATGAGAACATACATCTTGCAAACTAGGATTTAAATATATATGTATCAAACAATATAAGTGAATTATCTCAGAGAATGGCCCCTTTTCATAAAAAACAAATTGTGTAGATATAGAAAAACTATCATTTGTGGAAATGTGTCATGTGTGCCATGAATAATACCCTACTATAAACATGTCTAAATAATTTGAAGGAACTATTTGTCACATCTACAAAAAGGAACATGAATCTCATCGTTTATCTCAATGGAAAAATATGGATCTGGGTGAACAACCCCAAGTTTTGTCAATGTTGACATAGGTTGATGAAATGTTGATAGAATAAGTGACTCCAATGCTTCAAGTCACACATTCTCATGGTGGTCAATATAAATATAGTGGCCACATAATTAGCTTCCTACAATAGATAAATTCAATTGCTAAAATCCTTCTCTACAACATTGAATGTGTAGCCATTTTAATTTTCAAGAGAGAAGCAAATCAATCCAAATACTATGACCATATTGTTAATATACCACATGTAATTACTAAACTACATCAAAAAATTAAAATGGACAAATATTATAAGGACATTGAAATTGACCGTGAGTCAATTATATCTCTCCTAGATAAACTTTGAAATAGATAACCCAAAAAAATGATGTAGAAATCAAAGTACTTCAAACAGATCAAATGTAATCTCATCCTTCCTCCTCTATAATGAGATTACCAGATGCATGATGAGAATCAGAAGAAATACAATTTTTTTTTCCAGAATGAATATTCTTTTTTCTAATATACAAGTGGAATGGATAGAAATTTGGTTGTCACCAATAACTAAACACAACAATGAAGGTCTAGTTAACATGGATTTCCCAACATTATTCCAAATAGATATTATTAGTTGGTTGTAACTACACTTGGTCACCATTGGTCAACATGAATATGCATTGCATCTAATTAACTATCATGATCAATGATTTAGTAAAAATACAAGATTTATCTATTTTATTTTTAACATAATATTGAGGAATTAAATCCAAATAATGGTGGTTGTATATGTAAGATAAAATATAAAATATGGAATACCTAATACAATAGATGATTCTCATAAATAACTTAACGACATACCTGAGACTAAATCCATTTAATAGTTATGTGTTTCATTGAACAACTTCAAGGCAAAAAGGTATACTAGAATATATGTCATAGCAAGCTTATTAATATGATAAACCATCTCGGTTTTCCAAATTTTTTATTCACACTAAGGGAAACCGACACTAAGTGGCCACACTTGCATAAATCTTATGCTTAATAGTGAAACTCTTACTCTAAAAAATAAATATCAATAAAAAAAATGATAATGTTATCAAATATCAATGTATAGTTACAATGTACATGCACCAACGGTTCAATATTTTTCATGACAAAGTGATTGTAAAACACTTCCATGCTAAGGATTATTGGTACATGTATGTATTCTTAAATCTTAAATTTTAAGATATCAATTTAATATAATACTTTCATATTTCTACTACCTTCATATATTCAGTATAATTTTGAGAAGTATGAGTGGAAACATCGAGGATAAACACATACCCATGGGTTCGTGTGGTTAGAAGGTGTAGTAGATATAGAGAAATTGGATTGGAAAGATAATCTTAAGTGAATGCTATGAAAAATATTTTGATAAGTATGTGATAGCATGAAATCCTTGTGATATATACCATTGAAATATATGTGTTCAGACCTCTTAATGAAATGGTTCAATATTTTTCATGACAAAGTGATTGTAAAACACTTCCATGCTAAGGATTATTGGTACATGTATGTATTCTTAAATCTTAAATTTTAACATATCAATTTAATATAATACTTTCATATTTCTACTACCTTCATATATTCAGTATAATTTTAAGAAGTATGAGTGGAAACATCGAGGATAAACACATACCCATGGATTCGTGTGGTTAGAAGGTGTAGTAGACATAGAGAAGTTGGATTGGAAAGATAATCTTAAGTGAATGAATGCTAAGAAAAATATTTGGATAAGTATGTGATAGCATGAAATCCTTGTGATATATACCATTGAAATATATGTGTTCACAGACCTCTTATTGAAGACCCTTGATTATTGGATAGTTCTAAAATATTCACTACAAATACTCTTCATGATTATGAACAATTAGTTAGTCAATTTTAAATGACATACGAGATGTACTACCACTCACTCTTATGTAAAAGAAGGTTCTTAATACACATATCATTACAATACCTCGTGGGAATTTCAAGATGAATCAATTTTTTTTTATGAATGATAAAGGACAAAATAAATTTGAAGTTGCATGTAATGATGATAGGTTAAGTGTTCATACTCTTATGTAAAAGAGGGTTCTTAATACACATGTCACTACAATACCTCATGGGAATTTCAAGATGAATCAATTTTTTTTTATGAATGATAAAGGACAAAATAAATTTGAAGTTGCATGTAATGATGATAGGTTAAGTGTTCATAATATAGCTTTTATTTTAATAGGGAGTTTTAATGCTGACTACCATACTTTCACATCATGAAGTCTTGAAATATATTGAAAAATATTTTTTCAAAGGTGAAATAAGATCAAAAAATTATCAAGATATGTTGACAAGAATTTCGAACATTGTCAACTTTCAAGATCTTCCATATATGCATATAAAAAATTCTTAGTAAACAAGGTAAATTGGTACTTGTTTTGCTTCCCCCGGCCTTGAGATGAGCTTAGCCCGAAAACTACCTTAGGCACTGAAGGTAGTGATGTTCTTGCTCCTTATCTTCCTGCTTATTAAGGCACCAGGAGGAATGGACCACCCATGAATCCTGCTTCCTTATCTTCTTATTCCCCCATTCCATGGATTGGTTCCAACATCAAGACCGGTGGAGGAGAACTCAAGTCAATGCGCTTACCAACTAAAAATTCCTTATTGAAAAAATTGTAGATAGAGACACATGAACATAAGAGACTTTTCATATATTTATAAGGCTCCCTCTTATTATGTGTATCATAAAATGGTTTCATGTTAGTAAAAGGTTTACAAAAACAAATATTCCAATTTCAACTGTAGTGTACCAATTCACTACCCAGGTTCACCCAAACCTCTCTGTTTCCAACATTCATTACATGGATTTAAAAACAAATGCATTTAACCAGAATTAAACACACTTAACAACTCAGAGTAAAATATATGGGTACTGCTATAATTAAATGTTCCATAGCAT
>JZKD02S2352986.1:1152141-1169919 GCA_000966675.3 Picea glauca | reverse complement strand
ATGGAATGAAACCAAAGCCAACCTGTGCGGAATGGATCATAATGATGGAATATGATGATAAATGCCAACTGGACCCCACAATGCCTCTCAAATACCCCTGTACTTGCTATAACATTCATCTGGCTACTCTGGTCATCATAAGTCTCTGCCCTGTGATGATGTCCCAAAGTGGGGACATTACAACACAACTTTTCTATTCACAATTTCCCGCCAGCCATTGATATGCTCATGTGGATGGATCCAGACCGCTGACACTATAACTTTTCCCGCTTGCTTGATTTTAAGTCCGAAAAGGACTTCTTCTATTCGCTGCACTTGGGTGCCCCTCGTGCAACCTGCAAACTTGGACATCCCGATGCCGAAGACAAGTAATGTCGCTAACAAGTTCTAGTAACAAATTAGTTTTGAAAAAATTATAAGTTTTGATAGGAGAGGTAAGGGGTAGTAATATATGGAAGTCATAAGGACCACCGACCCTATGTGAAATAATTATTATTATGGAATATGGAATATGGAGAGTGGATTATATTGTATGGAATTCAAAAGGATCACTGACCCTATATGAAATAAAAATAATTATGGAATATGGAGTATGGAGAGTAGAGTGGAAGAGGAAAAATTGTTAAGTATGGAGAAGAGGGAAAAATGGTTAAGTATGGAGAAGAGGGGAAAATGGTTAAGTAATGAGAGTAGTAAGAAAATTAGTAAGGAAGGAAAGTAGAGAATGGAAAATGAGACTAAGTATGAGAGGGAGGAGGGAAAATGAGACTAAGTGTGATAGGGATGGCTGAGGAAATAAGAGAGTAATGAGAAAAATGGTTTAGTATAAAATGAGAAAATAACTAAAGGGATAAGAGAGTGTGAGAGAGGAAAATGGTTCAGTTTGGAGATGGAGAGGAGATGGAAGATGAGAGTACTTAGTCAAAAATTCAAAAATGGAGAGGAAAAAGGGGCACAATACTTAGAAAAAATCTTCTTTCCATTCTTCAAAGTTATTTTTGCAATCTCTCTGTTAGACTTATGGACAAAATTATGAATGTCTTGAGCATACATAATCAGATTTTGATTCTGAAAAATGCATGACGAAGCTGAGACTGAGGGATACACCATGAGTTGGTAAACATGCACAAATTCCTCCTTATGATAAAATGTTTTTATTCCAAAGAGAGGAAAATTGAGATGACCAAATTTTTTATCAACAAGATACTGACAATATGATGCATCAATAATTTCAAGTCATGGGGAAGGCTTACATAGATATTTGTTATCTCAAGCTCCTACACAATGACTCTAGGTCATACTAGTGCCACTCTACAATGATTCATCAAAGTANATGGAACGAAACCAAAGCCAACCTGTGCGGAATGGCTCATAATGATGGAATATGATGATAAATGCCAACTGGACCCCACAATGCCTCTCAAATACCCCTGTACTTTCTATAACATTCATCTGGCTACTTTGGTCATCATAAGTCTCTGCCCTGTGATGATGTCCCAAAGTGGGGACATTACAACACAAATTTTCTATTCACGATTTCCCGCCAGCCATTGATATGCTCATGTGGATGGATCCAGACCGCTGACACTATAACTTTTCCCGCTTGCTTGATTTTAAGTCCGAAAAGGACTTCTTCTATTTTCTGCGCTTGGGCGCCCCTCGTGCAACCTGCAAACCTGGACATCCCGATGCCAAAGACAAGTAATGTCGCTAACAAGTTCTAGTAAGAAATTAGTTTTGAAAAAATTATAAGTTTTAGGAGGAGAGGTAAGGGGTAGTAATATATGGAAGTCATAAGGACCACCGACCCTATGTGAAATAATTATTATTATGGAATATGGAATATGGAGAGTGGATTATATTGTATGGAATTCAAAAGGATCACTGACCCTATATGAAATAAAAATAATTATGGAATATGGAGTATGGAGAGTAGAGTGGAAGAGGAAAAATTGTTAAGTATGGAGAAGAGGGAAAAATGGTTAAGTATGGAGAAGAGGGGAAAATGGTTAAGTAATGAGAGTAGTAAGAAAATTAGTAAGGAAGGAAAGTAGAGAATGGAAAATGAGACTAAGTATGAGAGGGAGGAGGGAAAATGAGACTAAGTGTGATAGGGATGGCTGAGGAAATAAGAGAGTAATGAGAAAAATGGTTTAGTATAAAATGAGAAAATAACTAAAGGGATAAGAGAGTGTGAGAGAGGAAAATGGTTCAGTTTGGAGATGGAGAGGAGATGGAAGATGAGAGTACTTAGTCAAAAATTCAAAAATGGAGAGGAAAAAGGGGCA
The DNA here is from genome assembly GCA_000966675.3 of Picea glauca. Classification (NCBI taxonomy): domain Eukaryota; kingdom Viridiplantae; phylum Streptophyta; class Pinopsida; order Pinales; family Pinaceae; genus Picea; species Picea glauca. The sequence continues at coordinate 1,167,631 of JZKD02S2352986.1, read as the reverse complement.
CAATACTTAGAAAAAATCTTCTTTCCATTCTTCAAAGTTATTTTTGCAATCTCTCTGTTAGACTTATGGACAAAATTATGAATGTCTTGAGCATACATAATCAGATTTTGATTCTGAAAAATGCATGACGAAGCTGAGACTGAGGGATACACCATGAGTTGGTAAACATGCACAAATTCCTCCTTATGATAAAATGTTTTTATTCCAAAGAGAGGAAAATTGAGATGACCAAATTTTTTATCAACAAGATACTGACAATATGATGCATCAATAATTTCAAGTCATGGGGAAGGCTTACATAGATATTTGTTATCTCAAGCTCCTACACAATGACTCTAGGTCATACTAGTGCCACTCTACAATGATTCATCAAAGTACACAATCAATCTATGACTCAACGATAAAACATGTGATCTAGTATCTATGGCATTCTAGGTGTACACGACCAAGATATCCTATAAACCTCCTCCATATATACACCGAGATAGGGTGAAGGATCCTCACCAACATACAATCCAATACTTACAAAAAAATAATTAGAGAATTCAAATAAAATTTTATAATTAATTACATGTGCATTAAATAAGATCGAAAAATATGGAAACAAAATTTAAAAAATAACTATAATATTACCTCTCAGATCTAGTGGCTTGGTTGTAGTAAATTAGATGCTCATACCTCCTTGCCATCCCATCACTACATAAGAATATTGTACAATATTGAGGATGGTTCATCCTCACTACCTAAAATATCTGAATCATATCCACCCACCGAACTACATAGCTACTCCATTTGGCCACTATTGGGAAAAATATTCTTGAGCCCACATGTGCATACACACATCAAACATTAGTATAGGAGGTGTTTTCAGGTCTAAATTTTCCCGACAACAGTAAGGGGTTACCCCCGGTAATAGGTACAAATTATACCTCTCATCATTTGGAATAGGGAACTTGTCTGGATTCTTTCCCGACAATCATTGTTGGTTGGTTCTACTGGTTGTGGCCCAGTCCACGAATTACGATAAGTGATGGGTGGTTATGAAAATGGAAGATGTAGATGAAGACTATGTAAATGAAGATCTAATATAGTTCTAATCTACCCTATCCTATCTAGGAGTGAACTTTACTAACTGAATGATTTTTAATGAAACTAAACTATGCATAAACCCCAATCAGATAGTTATCATGAAGGTACACAGTTAGAAACACATGCATACAAGTCAATAACCAGAATAGTCTAAGTCACATTTATGCATACATTCACAACCCATTCTCTCGGGAAATGTAATATAAGAAAGAGTAACAAAATTGAAAAATAACATATATTGTATTAGAATAGTCCATTAACAAACATGCTCTTATAGCCCATGTGAACAACATACATCCTACTTGAAACAATTTGTAGCGAAAACAACCACACATGCAAGTTATTCTCTCTGTCAAAAGTTGTTCCTAAGGGCTTCTCTGTATTAATAGTTTCAACAATAGTACATGAAAATTCTAAGGACAACTCTCCAATTTTAGTTGACACTATATTCCCAAAGTAGTTCAGAAGTATACAATGTTTGAAGAGCCAAAATCCTTCTCTTTGGGTACAATTTTAGTATTTAATGAGGTTTAGTATGACCTTTGGCCTTTTGCCTTGGTATTTAATGAGGTTCAGTATGAAAAGTATCTAATTATATTAGTTTTTGGGTCATTTTTGATGTACAGGCTCCTGATCAACCTATTGAGATTGATGTTATGCATTAATATAAAATTGTTGTAAATCCTCCAAAACTTCCAACTGGCGTCCAATGCGCTTAGCACTATCTAGTAGTTGAAAGGACCAAATTTCTCCCAAAGTGCATTTCAGAACCAATGAAAGACTTGTAGAATTTGTAATTAACCCATATGAGTCTAGGCAAGGCTTTCTTAATTAATATTTATTTGTAACATCAAGAAACACAAAACAAACAAGCTAGTACCATGTGCACGAAGAAAGCTACTGGGAACACTAAAACTTGATTATGACTTTGATATTAAGCAAATCAGGTGAGATAGGAAATTAATGACCAAATGTCAAGATATATCTAAAGATTTTAGTCATTGGAAATGTAAGGATATTGACTGATGAACTCAACAAGAAGGGATCCGAGCTGGGAGGGGAAAAAGATAAGCCTTAAGGAAAAAGTGGGCTATGCTGACCTAATCAACATTGGCGAGATGAAGCAGAATGTCCTCAATGTGATCGACGATGACGAGGGGTCAACATCCTTCCACTAATGCATTTGCGACATGAGGGGAAAACTTGTCAAAGGATAGAACATTGGTGAAGAAGAGGTGAACCTCATTGATAAGAATTGTAACAAAGTGAAAGGGACAAAGCGTCATCATTATGTGATGCATCAGCACAAGTGGAAGGAAGTCAACCAGTGGAAGGAGTGTGCGTGGTGATTATGAATGCACGAACATTACTAATGTGTTGGCGTTGAACACATGTACTTCATAGGAGAGGAAGACATGCGTCAGTGAATTTTGGTGGACGTGCACTGATGCATTACCCAAGTTCAAAAGGCGATGGATTATTTATTCATGAAGGAATCAATGGCATGCCAATGTAGAGGTGAAATAAAGGATGCATTCTTTGATGCATTATGTTTTAGTGCAGGAAGAGGGAACTTGAAAAATTGTGGATCGTCTGGAAAAAGTGATCTTGAGGAGTAAATGAACATGATGAGGTGGGGAGAGTGAGAGTAAAAATTGAGCGTATCCATTTGTGCAAGAGAGAGAGTGTGTGTGAGGGTTCCAGTTGGAAAAATTGAAGGGGGAGCCCAATTTCTTGTCTTGGAGAGGGGTTAAGACAAGAAAACTGGGAGGATGTTGTGTAGGCACAACAAGAGGGTAATATAAAAATTTCAGGTCAGTAATTGAATACCTCTAAAAAAATAACTCTAAAGAAAATTGGAAGAGATGTATGCCCTCCAACATGACAAGATTGTGATCCAAATAAATAAAAAATAATTGTAAAAAAATGGAATACAACCTAATCAATCTAGGAATCTCAAATAAATTATGAACATATTACAACATATGGAAATTAATTCACTTCCCATCAATAGTATGGTGTGTTTGGCCTTTCAAATGGTATAAAAAAACATCAGTTTGGGCCTATCAAATAGGCCATATACATAGTACAATATATGGAAAATAATGCATTACCCATTAGTAGTATGGTGTTGTAGTGCCATGATGAAAAGACACAAGAACCTAACCTCCTACAATATGAAATCATGTAATCTCCACTGGTCCCCAATAGCCTATAAATCATTAGGATCAAACATATGACAATTGACTCTCTCTTTCACACAAGGTGGTAGATTAGGGAAACAGGACCCCCCTAAAGAATTACACAAATAATGGATCAAATGAATCTAACAATAATGCAAACCTAATTCAACTTTCTCATTAACAAAGAATATATTTATACATGTAAAAGAGGTGTCTTGGGAAGCTATCATATCCTACAATCTCTCCATAAACAATCCTTAATTCACTCAACAGATCTGATCTCAATATCNAGGAGAGGTAAGGGGTAGTAATATATGGAAGTCATAAGGACCACCGACCCTATGTGAAATAATTATTATTATGGAATATGGAATATGGAGAGTGGATTATATTGTATGGAATTCAAAAGGATCACTGACCCTATATGAAATAAAAATAATTATGGAATATGGAGTATGGAGAGTAGAGTGGAAGAGGAAAAATTGTTAAGTATGGAGAAGAGGGAAAAATGGTTAAGTATGGAGAAGAGGGGAAAATGGTTAAGTAATGAGAGTAGTAAGAAAATTAGTAAGGAAGGAAAGTAGAGAATGGAAAATGAGACTAAGTATGAGAGGGAGGAGGGAAAATGAGACTAAGTGTGATAGGGATGGCTGAGGAAATAAGAGAGTAATGAGAAAAATGGTTTAGTATAAAATGAGAAAATAACTAAAGGGATAAGAGAGTGTGAGAGAGGAAAATGGTTCAGTTTGGAGATGGAGAGGAGATGGAAGATGAGAGTACTTAGTCAAAAATTCAAAAATGGAGAGGAAAAAGGGGCACAATACTTAGAAAAAATCTTCTTTCCATTCTTCAAAGTTATTTTTGCAATCTCTCTGTTAGACTTATGGACAAAATTATGAATGTCTTGAGCATACATAATCAGATTTTGATTCTGAAAAATGCATGACGAAGCTGAGACTGAGGGATACACCATGAGTTGGTAAACATGCACAAATTCCTCCTTATGATAAAATGTTTTTATTCCAAAGAGAGGAAAATTGAGATGACCAAATTTTTTATCAACAAGATACTGACAATATGATGCATCAATAATTTCAAGTCATGGGGAAGGCTTACATAGATATTTGTTATCTCAAGCTCCTACACAATGACTCTAGGTCATACTAGTGCCACTCTACAATGATTCATCAAAGTAAACAATCAATCTATGACTCAACGATAAAACATGTGATCTAGTATCTATGGAATTCTAGGTGTACACGACTAAGATATCCTATAAACCTCCTCCATATCTACACCGAGATAGAGTGAAGGATCCTCACCAACATACAATCCAATACTTACAAAAAAATAATTAGAGAATTCAAATAAAATTTTATAATTAATTACATGTGCATTAAATAAGACCAAAAAATATGGAAACAAAATTTAAAAAATAACTATAATATTACCTCTCAGATCTAGTGGCTTGGTTGTAGTAAATTAGATGCTCATACCTCCTTGCCATCCCATCACTACATAATAATATTGTACAATATTGAGGATGGTTCATCCTCACTACCTAAAATATCTAAATCATATCCACCCACCGAACTACATAGCTACTCCATTTGGCCACTATTGGGAAAAATATTCTTGAGCCCACATGTGCATACACACATCAAACATTAGTCTAGGAGGTGTTTTCAGGTCTAAATTTGCCCGACAACAGTAAGGGGTTACCCCCGGTAATAGGTACAAATTATACCTCTCATCATTTGGAATAGGGAACTTGTCTGGATTCTTTCCCGACAATCATTGTTGGTTGGTTCTATTGGTTGTGGCCCAGTCCACGAATTACGGTAAGTGATGGGTGGTTATGAAAATGGAAGATGTAGATGAAGACTATGTAAATGAAGATCTAATATAGTTCTAATCTACCCTATCCTATCTAGGAGTGAACTTTACTAACTGAATGATTTTTAATGAAACTAAACTATGCATAAACCCCAATCAGATAGTTATCATGAAGGTACACAGTTAGAAACACATGCATACAAGTCAATAACCAGAATAGTCTAAGTCACATTTATGCATACATTCACAACCCATTCTCTCGGGAAATGTAATATAAGAAAGAGTAACAAAATTGAAAAATAACATATATTGTATTAGAATAGTCCATTAACAAACATGCTCTTATAGCCCATGTGAACAACATACATCCTACTTGAAACAATTTGTAGCGAAAACAACCACACATGCAAGTTATTCTCTCTGTCAAAAGTTGTTCCTAAGGGCTTCTCTGTATTAATAGTTTCAACAATAGTACATGAAAATTCTAAGGACAACTCTCCAATTTTAGTTGACACTATATTCCCAAAGTAGTTCAGAAGTATACAATGTTTGAAGAGCCAAAATCCTTCTCTTTGGGTACAATTTTAGTATTTAATGAGGTTTAGTATGACCTTTGGCCTTTTGCCTTGGTATTTAATGAGGTTCAGTATGAAAAGTATCTAATTATATTAGTTTTTGGGTCATTTTTGATGTACAGGCTCCTGATCAACCTATTGAGATTGATGTTATGCATTAATATAAAATTGTTGTAAATCCTCCAAAACTTCCAACTGGCGTCCAATGCGCTTAGCACTATCTAGTAGTTGAAAGGACCAAATTTCTCCCAAAGTGCATTTCAGAACCAATGAAAGACTTGTAGAATTTGTAATTAACCCATATGAGTCTAGGCAAGGCTTTCTTAATTAATATTTATTTGTAACATCAAGAAACACAAAACAAACAAGCTAGTACCATGTGCACGAAGAAAGCTACTGGGAACACTAAAACTTGATTATGACTTTGATATTAAGCAAATCAGGTGAGATAGGAAATTAATGACCAAATGTCAAGATATATCTAAAGATTTTAGTCATTGGAAATGTAAGGATATTGACTGATGAACTCAACAAGAAGGGATCCGAGCTGGGAGGGGAAAAAGATAAGCCTTAAGGAAAAAGTGGGCTATGCTGACCTAATCAACATTGGCGAGATGAAGCAGAATGTCCTCAATGTGATCGACGATGACGAGGGGTCAACATCCTTCCACTAATGCATTTGCGACATGAGGGGAAAACTTGTCAAAGGATAGAACATTGGTGAAGAAGAGGTGAACCTCATTGATAAGAATTGTAACAAAGTGAAAGGGACAAAGCGTCATCATTATGTGATGCATCAGCACAAGTGGAAGGAAGTCAACCAGTGGAAGGAGTGTGCGTGGTGATTATGAATGCACGAACATTACTAATGTGTTGGCGTTGAACACATGTACTTCATAGGAGAGGAAGACATGCGTCAGTGAATTTTGGTGGACGTGCACTGATGCATTACCCAAGTTCAAAAGGCGATGGATTATTTATTCATGAAGGAATCAATGGCATGCCAATGTAGAGGTGAAATAAAGGATGCATTCTTTGATGCATTATGTTTTAGTGCAGGAAGAGGGAACTTGAAAAATTGTGGATCGTCTGGAAAAAGTGATCTTGAGGAGTAAATGAACATGATGAGGTGGGGAGAGTGAGAGTAAAAATTGAGCGTATCCATTTGTGCAAGAGAGAGAGTGTGTGTGAGGGTTCCAGTTGGAAAAATTGAAGGGGGAGCCCAATTTCTTGTCTTGGAGAGGGGTTAAGACAAGAAAACTGGGAGGATGTTGTGTAGGCACAACAAGAGGGTAATATAAAAATTTCAGGTCAGTAATTGAATACCTCTAAAAAAATAACTCTAAAGAAAATTGGAAGAGATGTATGCCCTCCAACATGACAAGATTGTGATCCAAATAAATAAAAAATAATTGTAAAAAAATGGAATACAACCTAATCAATCTAGGAATCTCAAATAAATTATGAACATATTACAACATATGGAAATTAATTCACTTCCCATCAATAGTATGGTGTGTTTGGCCTTTCAAATGGTATAAAAAAACATCAGTTTGGGCCTATCAAATAGGCCATATACATAGTACAATATATGGAAAATAATGCATTACCCATTAGTAGTATGGTGTTGTAGTGCCATGATGAAAAGACACAAGAACCTAACCTCCTACAATATGAAATCATGTAATCTCCACTGGTCCCCAATAGCCTATAAATCATTAGGATCAAACATATGACAATTGACTCTCTCTTTCACACAAGGTGGTAGATTAGGGAAACAGGACCCCCCTAAAGAATTACACAAATAATGGATCAAATGAATCTAACAATAATGCAAACCTAATTCAACTTTCTCATTAACAAAGAATATATTTATACATGTAAAAGAGGTGTCTTGGGAAGCTATCATATCCTACAATCTCTCCATAAACAATCCTTAATTCACTCAACAGATCTGATCTCAATATCACAAATATCTCATCTCAGTCTCACAAATATATCTATGAGATATGTTTACATAAACAATAATTAAATCTAGAACATACAAATGAATCTTTATTCCAACATTTCTCCCCAATAATCATCATTTGGAAATATTTCAAGATCATCTCTGAATTTTAGAACTTTTCCTTTGGTATTTCTTTGGTGAATATATATACAACATGTTTTTCTATTTTGCAATACATGATCTTGATCACACCTTGCTAAACCAAATCTTGAATAAAATAATATTGAATATCGGTATTATTGGTCTTCTTGTGAAAAAATGGATTCTTAGTCATTTGAATAGCACTTTGATTGCCACATATTCACTGAGTGGGTTCTCCTGGTACTCATGTATATTGATGCAAAAGCATCACTCCTACTGAAAAACACATCAACATCCAATGAAACAAAGCACATGGATTGAGCAGATCCCAAGGAGAGAGAAGCACCCAGCCTTCTAATTTTGGGTTTAAATCTCAAAATTTAAAGTAATTAAAGTTTGTAAGGCTCGAGGAAGAGATAACCATTGTATTATGAAAGGATAAGTGTAAATTTCCTTTAATGGGCCGTAGTTTGTACATATCCTGAGCATCGCCTCAGATATGAAGACTGTAGATGAATATTTATCATAATAAGCTTAGTGGGAGGATGCTTTTAATTGTGATATGAAACACAAGAATAGTCTGGAGGGAAGGCCCGAGAAGCACCTTCATGTATAAATCAATCTATTATATGTGGTTAGTAGTAGTTAAGAAGTTTTGAGAATAGAGAGAACATATAGAGGAGAGGAGAGAAGAACTAAGACATTGTTGAAGTCCAGTCTTGTAACCATTGTATACTCTTGTAAAAAACCTTCAGACTTAATAGAAAAAGTAGATTTCCCTACATATGAATCTGTGTGTGTGTGTTCTATGTGAATGAGCATGTGTTTCTGAATGTTTATCGTGCATGTTTATGAATTCCATGAGTGCAATTAAGTTCCATTTGCATGAATATATAGAATTCCCTATTTGTTTGAATTTCTGAGTATTTCGGGCTCTCAAGGCTAGTGCAAGGAGTGCACACCAGAGTTGTCGGAAAACTATGAGAAGCCAATGCAAGGAGTGTGAAAGAACTCAATAATGAATTCTGTGAGGAGAATGCCATTTGGGAACACTAGAAGTAGTCATAAGCTCAGAAGGGATAGTGCAAGGAGTGCACAGAGNAGACAAGAAAACTGGGAGGATGTTGTGTAGGCACAACAAGAGAGTAATATAAAAATATCAGGTCAGTAATTGAATACCTCTAAAAAAATAACTCTAAAGAAAATTGAAAGAGATGTATGCCCTCCAACATGACAAGATTGTGATCCAAAGAAATAAAAAATAATTGTAAAAAAATGGAATACAACCTAATCAATCTAGGAATCTCAAATAAAGTATGAACATATTACAACATATGGAAATTAATTCGCTTCCCATCAATAGTATGGTGTGTTTGGCCTTTCAAATGGTATAAAACAACATCAGTTTGGGCCTATCAAATAAGCCATATACATAGTACAATATATGGAAAATAATGCATTACCCATTAGTAGTATGGTGTTGTAGTGCCATGATGAAAAGACACAAGAAACTAACCTCCTACAATATGAAATCATGTAATCTCCACTGGTCCCCAATAGCCTATAAATCATTAGGATCAAACATATGACAATTGAATCTCTCTTGCACACAAGGTGGTAGATTAGGGAAACGGGACCCCCCTAAAGAATTACACAAATAATGGATCAAATGAATTTAACAATAATGCAAACCTAATTCAACTTTATCATTAACAAAGAATATATTTATACATGTAAAAGAGGTGTCTTGGGAAGCTATCATATCCTACAATCTCTCCATAAACAATCCTTAATTCACTCAACAGATCTGATCTCAATATCACAAATATCTCATCTCAGTCTCACAAATATATCTATGAGATATGTTTACATAAACAATAATTAAATCTAGAACATACAAATGAATCTTTATTCCAACATTTCTCCCCAATAATCATCATTTGGAAATATTTCAAGATCATCTCTGAATTTTAGAACTTTTCCTTTGGTATTTCTTTGGTGAATATATATACAACATGTTTTTCTATTTTGCAATACATGATCTTGATCACACCTTGCTAAACCAAATCTTGAATAAAATAATATTGAATATCGGTATTATTGGTCTTCTTGTGAAAAAATGGATTCTTAGTCATTTGAATAGCACTTTGATTGCCACATATTCACTGAGTGGGTTCTCCTGGTACTCATGTATATTGATGCAAAAGCATCACTCCTACTGAAAAACACATCAACATCCAATGAAACAAAGCACATGGATTGAGCAGATCCCAAGGAGAGAGAAGCACCCAGCCTTCTAATTTTGGGTTTAAATCTCAAAATTTAAAGTAATTAAAGTTTGTAAGGCTCGAGGAAGAGATAACCATTGTATTATGAAAGGATAAGTGTAAATTTCCTTTAATGGGCCGTAGTTTGTACATATCCTGAGCATCGCCTCAGATATGAAGACTGTAGATGAATATTTATCATAATAAGCTTAGTGGGAGGATGCTTTTAATTGTGATATGAAACACAAGAATAGTCTGGAGGGAAGGCCCGAGAAGCACCTTCATGTATAAATCAATCTATTATATGTGGTTAGTAGTAGTTAAGAAGTTTTGAGAATAGAGAGAACATATAGAGGAGAGGAGAGAAGAACTAAGACATTGTTGAAGTCCAGTCTTGTAACCATTGTATACTCTTGTAAAAAACCTTCAGACTTAATAGAAAAAGTAGATTTCCCTACATATGAATCTGTGTGTGTGTGTTCTATGTGAATGAGCATGTGTTTCTGAATGTTTATCGTGCATGTTTATGAATTCCATGAGTGCAATTAAGTTCCATTTGCATGAATATATAGAATTCCCTATTTGTTTGAATTTCTGAGTATTTCGGGCTCTCAAGGCTAGTGCAAGGAGTGCACACCAGAGTTGTCGGAAAACTATGAGAAGCCAATGCAAGGAGTGTGAAAGAACTCAATAATGAATTCTGTGAGGAGAATGCCATTTGGGAACACTAGAAGTAGTCATAAGCTCAGAAGGGATAGTGCAAGGAGTGCACAGAGCAAGCGCAAGGAGTGCACCTACACTCATACTAGTGTAAACTCTCAAGGGAGAGTTAGTGCAAGGAGTGCATGAAGGACCGAGTTCAAGGGTTTGTTAAGCTTCAGAGAGATAGTGTAATTTTACATAGAGTGAGCGCAAGGAGTGAGCCTACACTCACAGTAGTGTAGAATCTCATAGGGTAAATCAATGCAAGTAGTGCATAGTTCCCATGCAAGGAGTGTGGAGGCCTAATCGTTACAGGTTTAGAAGCTCAAGAGAGATTGCGTAAGTATACAAACAGTGATGCAAGGAGTGCGCCTATACTCACAGGAGTATAAAATATCATAGGGGAGACTAGTGGAAAGAGTTCATAGAGTCAACACTTTGTTAAGTGCTAAAGAAACTCAGAGGAGAGATAGAATAAGGAGTGTGCAGGTGAATTTTACAAGTCCCAAGATCATAGGAGAGATAGTGCAAGGAGTGTGTAGGTGACTTCTTTAAGTTCCAAGCTTTAGAGGGAAGCACAAAGTGTACACCAAGGTTCGAGTCCTTTGACTAGACAAATCTCATGAGGGAAGAACAAGGCATGTGCCAAAGGTTCAATTGTGAGCCGTGTTAGCACTCTGTAATTTGCCCAAGGCTGTGAGGCAGTCACAGAGGCAACATCAAAACCACTTCGAGTCTTGGATCTAGCCCTTTAAGACTTAGAGAGGGATCTCTCTGTCTGATATAGATTTGTTTGAAGAGGTATTAGGCTAGTTATGAAGAACATGGGTTGGGGTTTTTAAATAGTTGATTTGGAACAACAAGGAGGGCCATTGGGCAAATGGGGTCTGTGCTTTAAACAAGGTGATTCACTCTCAAATTTGGACAAAGTTCTTTCATAGGGCAAGGTAGTGGCAATATTGGATCGAATTAAGGATGGATGGCATTTATTTGAGGAAGAAATAGGTGAGGTAAAAGCCAGGAACAGGAGCAGCTAAGAATTACTGAACTAAGCTTTAGTAGAAAACATAAAGATCATCAAAAGCTCAGAGGCAGAGTATCTGCTGATAAATTATGCTTCTATTACTTTCCTTCTGATAATAAGAACTGAAAACAAGCNTCATTAACAAAGAATATATTTATACATGTAAAAGAGGTGTCTTGGGAAGCTATCATATCCTACAATCTCTCCATAAACAATCCTTAATTCACTCAACAGATCTGATCTCAATATCACAAATATCTCATCTCAGTCTCACAAATATATCTATGAGATATGTTTACATAAACAATAATTAAATCTAGAACATACAAATGAATCTTTATTCCAACATTTCTCCCCAATAATCATCATTTGGAAATATTTCAAGATCATCTCTGAATTTTAGAACTTTTCCTTTGGTATTTCTTTGGTGAATATATATACAACATGTTTTTCTATTTTGCAATACATGATCTTGATCACACCTTGCTAAACCAAATCTTGAATAAAATAATATTGAATATCGGTATTATTGGTCTTCTTGTGAAAAAATGGATTCTTAGTCATTTGAATAGCACTTTGATTGCCACATATTCACTGAGTGGGTTCTCCTGGTACTCATGTATATTGATGCAAAAGCATCACTCCTACTGAAAAACACATCAACATCCAATGAAACAAAGCACATGGATTGAGCAGATCCCAAGGAGAGAGAAGCACCCAGCCTTCTAATTTTGGGTTTAAATCTCAAAATTTAAAGTAATTAAAGTTTGTAAGGCTCGAGGAAGAGATAACCATTGTATTATGAAAGGATAAGTGTAAATTTCCTTTAATGGGCCGTAGTTTGTACATATCCTGAGCATCGCCTCAGATATGAAGACTGTAGATGAATATTTATCATAATAAGCTTAGTGGGAGGATGCTTTTAATTGTGATATGAAACACAAGAATAGTCTGGAGGGAAGGCCCGAGAAGCACCTTCATGTATAAATCAATCTATTATATGTGGTTAGTAGTAGTTAAGAAGTTTTGAGAATAGAGAGAACATATAGAGGAGAGGAGAGAAGAACTAAGACATTGTTGAAGTCCAGTCTTGTAACCATTGTATACTCTTGTAAAAAACCTTCAGACTTAATAGAAAAAGTAGATTTCCCTACATATGAATCTGTGTGTGTGTGTTCTATGTGAATGAGCATGTGTTTCTGAATGTTTATCGTGCATGTTTATGAATTCCATGAGTGCAATTAAGTTCCATTTGCATGAATATATAGAATTCCCTATTTGTTTGAATTTCTGAGTATTTCGGGCTCTCAAGGCTAGTGCAAGGAGTGCACACCAGAGTTGTCGGAAAACTATGAGAAGCCAATGCAAGGAGTGTGAAAGAACTCAATAATGAATTCTGTGAGGAGAATGCCATTTGGGAACACTAGAAGTAGTCATAAGCTCAGAAGGGATAGTGCAAGGAGTGCACAGAGAAAGCGCAAGGAGTGCACCAGAACTCATACTAGTGTAAACTCTCAAGGGAGAGTTAGTGCAAGGAGTGCATGAAGGACCGAGTTCAAGGGTTTGTTAAGCTTCAGAGAGATAGTGTAATTTTACATAGAGTGAGCACAAGGAGTGAGCCTACACTCAAAGTAGTGTATAATCTCAGAGGGTAAATCAATGCAAGTAGTGCATAGTTCCCATGCAAGGAGTGTGGAGGCATAACCGTTACAGGTTTAGAAGCTCAAGAGAGATTGCGTAAGTATACAGACAGTGATGCAAGGAGTGCGCCTATACTCACAGGAGTATAAAATATCATAGGGGAGACTAGTGGAAATATTTCATAGAGTCAACACTTTGTTAAGTGCTAAAGAAACTCAGAGGAGAGATAGAATAAGGAGTGTGCAGGTGAATTTTACAAGTCCCAAGATTATAGGAGAGATAGTGCAAGGAGTGTGTAGGTGAATTCTTTAAGTTCCAAGCTTCAGAGGGAAGCACAAAGTGTACGCCAAGATTCGAGTCCTTTGACTAGACAAAGCTCAAGAGGGAAGAACAAGGCGTGTGCCAAAGGTTCAATTGTGAGCCGTGTTAGCACTCTGTAATTTTCCCAAGGCTGTGAGGCAGTCACAGAGGCAACATCAAAACCACTTCGAGTCTTGGATCTATCTCTTTAAGACTTAGAGAGGGATCTCTCTGTCTGATATAGATTTGTTTGAAGAGGTATTAGGCTATTTATGAAGAACATGGGTTGGGGTTTTTAAATAGTTGATTTGGAACAACAAGGAGGGCCATTGGGCAAATGGGGTCTGTGCCTTAAACAAGGTGATTCACTCTCAAATTTGGACAAAGTTCTTTCATAGGGAAAGGTAGTGGCAATATTGGATTGAATGAAGTATGGATGGCATTGATTTGAGGAAGAAATAGGTGAGGTAAAATCTAGGCACAGGATCAGCTAAGAATTCCTGAACTAAGCTTTAGTAGAAAACATAAAGATCATCAAAAGCTCAGAGGCAGAGTATCTGCTGATAAATTCTGCTTCTATTACTTTCCCTCTGATAATAAGAACTGAAAACAAGCATAATGATCACAAGAAAAACATTAAACAGAGAAAAACACCACCAGTCTCACCACACAGGAATCTTGTAAAAGAAAACATGCTCATTACTTATTGATCATCAAAATATTACAAAAAATATTCTTTGGTCATACACAACCCATGCTCCAGGAACCTCATAGGTCGAACCCTTTTACATTAAAATCATCTAAATAAATAAGATAGATCATCCCAATAAGTTTCGAAAGTCGTTTTAACTGCCTCGGCCAAAAATAGCCACCACTCCCACAAAATTTGGAGCTTTTTGCCATGAAAGATGGACCGGTTTTCTGCGAAAAAGGGGTCCGAGAAGACGTGATTTTCTCTTCAATGATGACACCTGGGAGAAAAATGAAAGAGGTTATTTTATATGGGCATGTGATGGACAAAAATATCCTTCGGTTTCACCAAATTCGTCCCTAGTTGGTCGTAACAGCTCCTGCAAGATCGGGACTGAAACGGAAAATTGAAAATATGAAAAAATAGGTCTCGAAGATGTCTTCGATTCTCCATTCTCGTAACTCCGTTGAAAAAAATGAGAGAGGTTTTTGTTATTCAGCCTGTGCTGAGAAAAAACCTCTCTCAAATTTTTAAAATCCATCTTTGTTTGCCCAAATATCGATCTGAAAGAGGACGTGGTAAAACAGGCAAAAATGGCAAGACAAAGGTAAAAGTGGTTTTTTTCACGAAACGCAAAATTCCGGACCCCCCCCCTCGTTAAATTCCGGACGGTGAGGGGGGGTCCGGAATTTTTATGGAMYGTTTAATAGTTTTGATGTGACRTTTGATTAAATGGAATAGCATTGGGTTTAATTGGGATTCTGGACCCCCCCCCCCTCTCGTTAAAACTCAGAAGGCGAGGGGGGGTCCGGAAAGTTTAAGGAGCGTTGATTTATTTGGTATGAAATGGATGGGGGMGYTGGTGTATGGAGATGCACGGGTAGTGTGAGTGGAGGGTGATGTAAGGGGGATGAGGAGTGGAGTGTGACGTGAGGTGGGGGTGAGTGGAATGTGACGTGAGGTGGGTGAGAGGGAGTGGAGTGTGATGTGAGGTGGGGGTGAGTGGGGTAGACTTAGGTTTATTTTGATTTATGTTGTTTTGTTTTTTATATGTTTTTTAAATGTTTTTTAATATTGTTTTGTGCATGTTTTG
>JZKD02S2352986.1:1098550-1125900 GCA_000966675.3 Picea glauca | reverse complement strand
TTGGGGACAATGATCTCGTCATACGTGGAAAGTGTCCACTTGTTAAAAACTCGGCTAAATACGTTGCATATATTCATGGTCAAGTACACACTTCATAAATTTGCAATTGAAAACATTGTGTATATATGTCCATAATAAGCTGTATATATTGGAGACAATGACATCGTCACAGTGTAAAGTGCACTTCATATGCATTGTGCAGTTATGACTAAGTATATTGGTCCTCTATTAAGCACTGTGTATGTATGGTTTAAGTATATTGGTTGTAGACATTTTTTTTTTACAGTGGGAAAATTTATTTTAACTTAGTTTTTCATTGGTATTGGGGCAACTATTATTCATTACTATCCCTGACTGCAGGTTGACTCGTCACTATTATTCAAGGAAAATCACGCCACTTGGAATAATCAGCTGGTGGTCCATAAGGGGACAGACTTTCGCTCCTGCCAAATACCTTTGAGTCTTGAACTGTTAACCTGTTTCCTTATGTATGAAGAAGACTATCTGATAACTAAACAAAAGCAGTTTTAGATCAAATCCTAGATTATTGTATACCAAACTTAGATATATTTGATGTCCAATAACAAAAGAGGTTATGGCGTATAATATTCGTTCAATTATGAATTATAAGTGTGTTGTGAGTTAGTTAGATTGACTGCGTATTTTAGTTTGCTAACTCTGTCAATATTCATATCCAGTGACCTGCCATAATCAATGTTAATAAATTTATTATTTTTTATGACACTGGAAAAACTTATCATAACTCAGTTGTAAGCTAGTAAGGCAGACAGTCATCATTGATTACTATTTCTGAATTCAAGTTAACTCATCATCATTATTCAAGGAAAATCTAGTCAAATAAAATAACCCTAAGAGAATAGACTTTCACACCTGCCCTATATCTCTGGATCTTAGGCCGTTAACCTGTTTCCTTGTATCAAAAAAAAACTCTTAACTAAACAAAAATTAACAAATTTACACCATGATTAATGATATTTCAGATATCATATTTGTCCAGGTAAATGGTAGGTCCATCTACTTGGCTATCATGGAGCAATTGAAAAAGTGAAAGGTATACAGTTGTTCATGCACTACAAGAATATGCAAGCATCTAAAAATCAAAAGTTTGTTGCACTGGTCAACTGGTCGAGTATGTTGATGACAGATATATTATGAACACGAAAAATTCGGTGCAGCAACCTGCAGTCAACGGTGGTATAATAATAAGCACAGTTGAGGAGGTACATATGAGAACATTAGCAAAAAGTCGGATGTAGTCCAGACGGACCCAGCAGCATTCGATTGCATTAGAGAAAACGAGAGGCATGCAATTGATTGAATCAACAAAGAAATCTCGTGGAAATTGTACCAGAGGTTTTATTATGACTGCAACACTGAAAGTGATGTCTGACCATACTAAGGAAGAAGAACAAAATTATGGGCTTATCCATAACCAGCTGTGCAAATCCACAAATCAGTCACTCTAAGAGTCTTATATTTGTAGTATTCAATCATTAATTGACAGTGAGATTTTAATTGTTATGATGAAGTAGAAGAATAAAATTTGAAAAACTATTATAGGTAAAAGTTTACTCAAGTTTAGTGGATTGGATTAGATTGAGTGGTTGAGAATTATGAATTACAAAGAGGAGGTTGTAAGTTAAGTTTTTGGTTGAATTTGTTGGACTTCACTAAATATACCCACACAGTTAAATTAGCAAAAATGTAACTACTGATTTACCTCCTATACCATCTTCAAAAATGAGTAAAAATATGTATATTCCATCTTTAAAAAAAAAAAAAAAAAAATTATCCCAGAAATCTTTTTACATCAAATTGACATATTTTGACCAAATAATATAATCTCTTGAGTTTTCTTATTTAAGATCTCTTATAAACATTATTTTCTTAAAAGTTTCAAAGTTGTATGATTGAAAAAAAAGCCACATTAACCTTGTTCTAAAATTGCATTTAGTTTCTAAACGAGGCAGGATCTAAAACCAAAATTTGGCTACTTCTTGGCCTAAGAAAGACCAACATCACGAATCAAGGGAATCTTTTTCAAATACCCACAAGATTTGAGAGTTAAGTGATCTTGCATGCAATAACATGTAATTGTGAAGAAAGTGCAATATTGGCCTCCCTTTTAGAGTTACATTGGTAGAGTCGAATGCATGTTGTGAACAATCTTTCAAATTTTTTAATATGTCCACAATGCACCACAACATAGTTCAAACACAAATATGTTAATATAATTTTAACTAATTATAACATATCCACTTTTATAAATGTAAGGGTAATAGTTTACTTATTTTTATTAATTATAAAAAATATTTACACAAATTATTAGCTATGTTCTTAAAAAATATTTACACAAATTATTAGCTATGTTCTTATATGTCTCTTGATTCTAAGTTGAATTTCTAAATCATTAGCACACTCTTTAGAAACTAGCCATGAATTGCCTAACCTATTGTTATGGATACAATGTTTTTTTTTTTTACAAAAACTGATTTTTTTTTTTTATATATAAAGGGTGCAACCGAGGTCGCAAAGTACAAAAGAGGGTGCTGGTATAGGAGATCAGCTACAAAATTTCATCAAGAGCTTACTACAAAGAGTTTTCCACAGATTCTATTGTTGTAATCTAGCTTTATCAGACCTATTAAAACAAAACTATCACTCGATAAGATTAATTTTCACCATTTTTACAAAATTGGAAAAGCCTTTCTGCTCTACTTACAGACAATCTTCCTATGGACCTCGTTCTTCTTCTAGCGGTGGTTCCTGGGATACATTCAGGTTGGGCGGAACTAGGTCTGCTCTGCTCCCAGTCTCCTCATTATGGCTTTTCTCTGTAGAATTGTCATGCATTGCTTCCATTCTTTCTCCTTGACGTCTGAGATAGTCGACCTCATCTTGTAGTTGGTTTATTAGGGTGTGGTGATGCTCCAGAGTGAATTTTAGTGTGGAGCTATGGGAGTCCAATCACAGTGCCAATTGTTGTGTGGTAGAGAAGTTGTCTTCCACCAACTCGTCCTCCAACCTCTCATGACCTAGTCATTGAACCATTGTAGTAGACAGTCTTACTATTTGAACCTTCTTAGGCTTGTTATTGGAACCTTCATCTGCGCTATCGCTGGTGCTGCTAGCTTTTATGACTTGTCTATAGTGCATGTCTCTGTAATTTCCTTTATTAGTGTTGCCTTTTTGTTGTTCCTCCTCTATCTAAATTGATGATGACGTAACCAATAACTGACGATGACGCAACCAAGAACTGTATGGAGCCTCCTCTATCTAAACATACAATTTTGTCACTAAAGCATCCTCTGTTGCAGCCTTTGGACAGAGCGGTGACTATGTTGATCCTTGGGTGGTCGTTGTTTGTTTCTTCCTTACCTGCTTCACCACATCTGATGGATATTTTCTTTGAACTCAGACTACCTCTTCTCTTTAAATTCCCTTCCCATGACAAATACCGCATTATCAGATTCTTCTTTGGCTGGCAGAGACAATGAATCGGGCTTTGGCCATCTCGAATTCCTCTTCTGGCTAAGAACATAGTATGTGCATGCTTAGAGAAGGAATGATGCTCAAGTGAATATGTGGCAGGTACTGCCAGCATCCGCATGTTGTGGAGCATGGCTTCAATCCCTTTAGAAGCCTTCTTCATGAGAAAAATTAATGTGGAGGTGAGGGAGCTGGAGACTGGGCAAGTGTGGAATGATGATTGCAGTAGGTTCCCACGGAGTATGAACTCCCTGCAAACCAAGAGATCCATATGCGCGTACTGGAGCGTGCTAGCTCCCACTAACCAGAGGATGCTCAAGTACACAAATCCCCCGAGCTTGACGCTTGAAAAAATTGAGTCATCTTGTTCACAAATTTGTTATATACAAAGTCTACCTATGCCAAAACCTAATTTCACTATTTTAGCTTATCTTTAGAGAAGCATTTCATAATATTTTCAATATTTTAATTCACTACCTAAGTCTATCCATTTGGATCAAGATGATATGTTGAACTATCTTGCACTGATTTTCGTCATCTCTCAACAAAATATTTGAGTTCCTCATTCCTCTAAGGTTCCACTACATAAAGAAACATCCAAAAACTTTAGGATCTTCAATGAATTGAACCCTCGAGAGCATACATAACTCACCTTTCATGAGGAAAATCCCAAGTTGAAAATTCTCTAGGACAACCTTTTGAAGTGCCCATGTCTCTATTTAAAGTGACTTGTATACTCCTAAATCACAACTCAGAAACTAAGTGAAAACCCCACTGTATATTTGGAATTGTTAACCCAAGAAGAGCCTCCTCATCCAATCTCAATCTAGTGAAAATCATGGACTCTGATGAAGATGGGGTACTTCCATTAAATAATCCAAAGATCATGAAGTAAGTTATTTCCCACATTTATATGATATTGAAAACTAACTTATTAATATGTTTGAAATGTCATATCATATATTAAGAATTGAGTTAATTCTATTCTTAAAAAGAATATTATATTTATCATTTTTCTATTATCTTGTAAGTAAATTTGTAGAGAGTATGTGATCAATTAACATCAAATGTATTGGGTTCATCAATTAACGGAAGCCATAACTTACTTCAGTTTTGTGTTGGTTATGATCATTAACAATGACCAAGCATAGAGCATACGAATGGATAAACAAAGTTTTTATTACATCTGTGGAAAAATAGAAAACATTACATATACATCCAATCTTATTACAATTCAAGTGACAAGGGAATACATTTCGATACAAGTGTTTCCATTACATCTGCGGAGAAATAGAAAAAATTACATACACAACCAAATCTTATTACAATTCAAGCGACAAGGAGAATGCATTTGTTAACGGTGTTTTTATTACATTTCCAGAGAATAAGAAAATTCTACATATATAACCAAATCTTATTACAATTCAAGTGCAAAGGAGAATACTGTCACCGATGAAGCTAGACTTGGAAATGTTCTTCAACAACTAGTGATCCTTCTGTCCTTCCACTTGCTAATCGCAAAGACGTCATCGGTACCTCCCAACCAATGCTAGTGGTACTTTTTTTCCCCCTAGCCCCACGAACCACAAATGGGTCATGCACAAACACAACCTCTAGCTCCTAGCTTGTCTCGCAAGGTAGAGCCACTACTCTCTCTCAAGCATGGGTATCCCAACTCTCACAAGTAAAACCAGTCAAACATTCTGCAGCATAACTTTACCCATCACTAATGTGATCCATTTCTCATCTAGGCCATTTCTTTTATATAATTTCTCCATGACACATCCCCACTTGCATAATTAATTCACTTTTTAATTAAATAATTTATAATTATTTCCCCCTTACACTTGTCATCCTCTCCCCCGAGTTGCACAAGTAATTTCACAATTTGTTTTAATAAAAGTCAATTTCCCTCACCCTTCCTAAAAGCGCTCCTTAAATCATTCCTCGTTGTCTCTTTATTCCCCTTATTTCCAATTAATGACTGACACCTTACTAAATCTGAGTTGAGTTAAAACAAGATTCTTCTCCTAGTTAGACTAGTTTTAACTAGACTCTAGATACCTTTCTATGCATACACATTCCTTCAAATGTATGCCATTCTTACCTTAAATTCCAATTTGGTAATTTCTTGCAGATATGTGTATTAAATCAATCTTTAGGTTTATTTTATTTTTCTTAATTTCTTAAATAGATTTAATTCATCCCCTCGTTATTTAATTTATAATTTAGTTTTAGTTTTCTTACTAACTTAGACTTAGGATAAAAAAAAATTGAATAGGCTTAGACTTTCATTTGGGGATTCAATTAATAATTTCAATCCTTAATTAATTAATTAAATCCAGCAATGCCTAAAGATTTTACAAGGTTTGATTATTCCCCTAAGGTTTTCTAGGCCACCTAGATTCATTGACTCACGTTTTATTTCCGCGACGTGGCCTTCAAGATGCACTCCGTGCTCCAAGGGTGCCAGTCTCCTTTGACTGGTTTTGGTATTTTTCCAACCCTTGGATTCAACACTCCACTCGGGTGACCTTTTGAGAGACTAAGGGCTTCTAAGGAATAAAGACCCTGCCTTATTGTGTTCCCCTTAGATATCTTTGTGAGTGATTGCCTTAGTCTACCCTCACGACATCGTGGATCTCTCAAACTTGGTAATCATTAACCTACAAATCGAACCACAATGGGAGTGCTAGTAGGCTGTGAAAGGGACTCTACTACATTTCTCCCACAATATATGGTCTATGTGCATGGCCCCTTTACTCCTTATGTGAGTCATATTAGCAATAATTTGTCATCCTTCATCCATCAATGAAACACTATCAATGATCCAATACAAAATCATATTAAAATCGATCATATGTCACATATGCATAAATGAAATTCTCAAACCAATACAATCTACTCCCTGACTCAATCTCGAGTTCAAGGAGGCCCATTGATACCATTGATATCCACACTCTGTCAATGTCCTACACACTCAGGGAAAACCTATCAATAGCATCTGTCAATACACATATATCAATAACATCAAGTCATAATCCATCAACATCATCATAATAATCCATAAGAAAAAAAAGAACCATGTACTATAACCAGATCACTTGCACACAAGTGTCCTCAAAGAATAAGTCGATAACATGTGCTAGCAAGAGTGGGATGTTACATACACCCCCTCTTGTTTTAAAATGCATCCCGAATTTGTACAGTATATAAAATGTAATAATAAAAGTATCTGACAAGCTCTATATTTCTAATCTATCAAAAAAATATGAAAAAATGTTGGCGCATATCACATCTGTCCTTGCAGGTAGCCGAGTGTGGACTATAATTGTCACACTAGACCTTGACTTGATAGAATGTTTGATGTCGTAGTTGTTGAATGCGATGGTCTAGAATGCAAATTGGCTCCACTGTGAGCACGCCCTCGTGCAACACCTATAAGGAACTCATGTCAATCACATGTGTGGGATCACTAATATAATGTCTCAAAATAGATACATGAAAAATATCGTGCATACTCGTCAAAGAATAAGGAAAGGCTAGTGGATAGGCCCCAGATCATTTCTTTTCCACAAATTTTAAAGGTCCCACAAACCTAGGAGAGAGTTTAGCACCATTTCCAAACTTGATTGAAATCTTGTGCAGTTTCACCCACAAGAAGACTCAGTCACCAACTTCCTAATTGCAGTCAACGTGATGCACATCAACATAACTCTTCTTTTGATCTTGTGCTTATGTAATCCTTTGTCTTATTGATTGCATTTGTACTTCCATTCATTGGATCACTTCTAGTCTGACCAAGACCCTATATTCAAGTCGATCCCATCTCAATGGAGTCTGACACGATCTCCCATAAAGAAACTCAAACAATGTCATCTTAACGGTACTCTGATAGTTTTTGTTGTATGCAAACTCTATCAGTGGCAAGAAATCTTCCCAATGCTTATGTTGGTCAATTACATACACAATAAAAATATATAACAATATTTGGTTCGTTCTTTTTGTTTGCCCGTCAGTCTCAGGGTGATATGTTGTGCTAAAGTTCAGTTGTATACCCAAGTCCTCTTGGAAACTAGTCCAAATATGCTCGGTAAACATTAATCCTCTATCGGATATGATCCTTTTTTGCACTCCATGTAATCTCACAATATCGCTGATAAAATATCTAGCTATGTATATCACCTGATACATTGTATGCATAGAAATAAAATGTGCACTCTTTGTCAAAGTGTCAACTACCACGAAAATCGAGTTCTGCCTCCTTACCGTCAGTGGAAATCCAACAATAAAGTCCATCAAAATGACCTCACATTTCGATTACAATATAGCATGAGGCTATAGTAACCCTATCGGATGTTTATAATCAGCCTTCACTTCCTGACATTCTAGAGATCTCGCCACGTAGTTAACTATGTCTGCCTTCATTCCTTTCTAGAAGAATAAGAGCTTAAGGTTTGCCCTCATCTTTGTGACTCCTGGATGAGCCATGTACACTTATCTATGAGCTTCAATTAAGATCAAACTTCTCAATTCATCGTTAGGGGGTACATAAATCCGGTTATTATACCTCATCAATTCACCATTTTCCAATGTATATCCTTCAAACTTTGGTACCAACGTGGTGTCTTGTCTAATATTTTCCTTAACCTGTTTATACCAGTCATCATTGAACTGCATAGTTAGAATATTTTCTCGAAGATTCGTATGAAGAGGTATCATCGAGAATATGCTTGGTCTCTAACTCAATGCATCTTCCACTCTATTCATTGTTTCTTTAATGTACATAATCTCAAAATCGTATTCGGTAAGTAATTTTGACCAACACCTTTGTCGTGGGTTCAATTCACTATGCGTAAATATGTGTTGCAATCCACAGTGATCTCTTTTTAGTTCAAATTTCTATCTAATCAGATAGTGTCTCCACACTCTCAAGGAATAAGCAATGGCCATTAACTCCAAATCATGTGTTGCGTAGTTCTCCTCAAGCTTTCTTAATTTCTTGGAGATGTAAGTGATCACTTGACCATATTGCATCAAGACTCCACCTAAACCTTCCTTGTACGTGTCTATGTATACTCAAAAATCCTTGTCCATGTTGGGGAATTTCAGTATCATAGTTGTTGTCAACAACTCCTTGAGCCTTTGAAATGCTCCCGCACATTTCTCAGTGCATACAAACTTCTTGTTTTTCTTCTGCAGTTATGTGATCGAATTTTCTATCTTCGAAAAACCTTCGATGAACCATTGGTAATATACTTCTAAACACATAAAGATGCATACTTCTGGTACATTTTTCAGTGTAGGCCATTCCATAATAGCCTCTACCTTGATTGGATCCACAATGATGCCTTCATCAGATATAGCATGGCCTAAGTAATGAATCCTCAATTGGTAAAAATAACATTTTGACAATTTCCCGTATAATTTGTTTTCATGTTCTTCCATCATTTATCGGATTTTCTATCTTCAAAAAAACTTCGATGAACCGTCGATAATATCCTACTAAACCCATAAATATGTGTACTTCTAGTATCGAATTTTATATCCTTGAAAAACCTTCAATGAACCGTGAGTAATATCTTGCTAAACCCATAAAAATGCGTTCTTTGGGTACATTTATCGACACATGCCATTCCATAATATCCTTTACCTTCGTTGGATCCACAACAATGCCTTCGTCAGATATAGCATTCCCTAAGTAATGAATCCTCGATTGGTAAAAATAGCATTTTGACAGTTTCCCATATAATTTGTTTTCTCATAAACACTGTAGTACTAAGCGAAAATGTTTGTCATGTTCATCCATTGTCTGAGAATATATCAATATGTCATCAATGAATACTTGAAAAACTTGTCCAAGTATTCGTGGAACACCCCATTCATCAATATCATGAATAACCCAAGGGTGTCTTTTAGTCCAAACAGTAAAACAGTAAACTCATAGTGTCCAAACCTCATCTTGAAAGAGGTATTAGGAATATATTCCTTTTTAATTCATAACTAGCGATAACATGATCTCAAGTCAATCTTTGAAAACAATGTCACTCCTTTCATTTTATCAAACAAATCGTCTAATATTGGAAATGGATATTGGTTCTTGATCGTTACCTTTTTCAATTGATGATAGTCAATACAAAGTCTCCACGACCCATCCTTCTTTCTTGTGAAAATAACAGGCGCACCCCAAGGTGACACACTTGGACGTGTAATTCCTAGGTCCAACAACTCCCTTAGTGGAATTTTCAAATCCTTTAAGTCAGGCATTGACATATGATAAGGTGCTCTTTCTATCGGTTCAGTTACAAGTTAGAAGTCGATTGTAAATTCCAATTCTCTTTCGAGCAAAAAACCTGGTAACTCTTCTGGAAACACGTCAGCAAACTCTCGTACTACCGAAAGGTTTTCTAATCCTTTTGTCTCTCCCTTGTCATTTAACGCTGAGATTTCAAATAAATTCCTTCCTTTTCGCAAGCTCTTTTGTAGTTGTAGGGAAGAAATGAACCTCAAGGAAACTCCCTAGTTTATTCCTATGATCACTCTTATTCGTCCCTCATCATCGGTCTAAATCAACAGTTTCATCTTATAGTTGAGTATCGCATCATGTGATTCCAACCAGTACATACCAATCATGATGTCATAGAATCCTAAGATCGTGACATATAGATCAAACTTCGTTTCAAAATATTCCAAGTTAATGTGACAATCCACAACCTTTCCTCCAACCTTTTGTTTGGCACCCGAATCTATTTCTACGTATCTAAAATCTTCCTGCTTGATTTTCTTTACCTTAATTCTTTTCAGTGTTGTACTAGAAATAAAGCTCTATGTAGCACTTAGATCTATCAAAACACTAAAGGTTTGGTCAGAAATGGTACTTTACGTTTTGAGCATAGTGGACTGGTGCTCGGTCTAGCGGTTATTCACCACTGCGTGAATCTTGTGGGCCTTTCCCAAATATCCAATTGTAGTGTGTCCCATTGACCCGACCACTCTGGAATTCTCAACTGGAAAGTGTTGCCGGTAATGTGGTTCTCCACATGTCCAACATCTAGTCTTCAGTCTAGTACTCCTGGTCCCTGAGGTAGAAGTTGTTGGCCTACCGGCCTAATGTCCTAGTCTGTTATGTTGAACATGCTTAAAATGTTGTTGTTATGGGCGACGTTGTTGTTGATGGTGTGGTCCTCTATAGGGATTCCTCTGCTGAGGATTTAATCATCGTGATGTCGTGAATGTGGATCCTCTCGATGTATCTCGATACCCTGTTGTATGTTGGGCTGATGTCTGATGTTGTTTCACACCTGATGTCATCTATCCAATCGGTCTTTCTAAAGTCCTACCCTGACCCCCGCTGGTCAAATATTCCTCAGCTATGTGGGCCTTTCGTATTAGATCGTGCAACATCTAAGGCATTACAATCCTCACCTTCATATGAATGATGAAGTTAAGAATGAACATAAACTTGTTGATTAGCTTCTTGGTGTTCATATGTGGAGCATACCTAAGAAGCTCCATGAATCAGGCCTCATATTGAAGAATCATATGACCATGCTATCATAAGGCGTTGAGCTCATTGAGTTGGCACTCAATAAATTTCTCTGACAAATACCTTTCCTAGAACCATTCCTCGAACAATTCCCATGATACATCTTTGAAAGCCATGTTTAGTTGAGGTACGAGCATCTTCCACCATAGAAGAGCACTCCCCTTTAGCTAGAATACCACCATGCGGACCTTCATGTGGGAGGTGTAGTCGCAAAGTGCAAAGCATATCTCCATGTTCTCCAACCATGCCTCAACGGCTGAGCCTTCCGTAGGACCCATGAATTTGGGAAACTTAACCTTCTCGAGTCCTTTGTGAATACTACCACTACCAACTGAAGCGTGTTGTGAACTCTCAGTGGGCACAGGCGCCCTGGCCTCATCTCTATCTAGTCGGTTAGTTAAGGCTTATGACATACTCTGGAAGGACCTCATCAAACCAACCACATCCCCCACTACAACCTGCTCTTTCCCAATGACTTTATCTTCTAATAGAAGTGTCCCACCTCTTCCCCTAGCATCACGTCATCTACCTCCACAGTGTCCTCTAACCACAATTACCGTAAGGACAATTTCAATTTCAATTAGCGATAAGTTATCAATCGAAAGTTTGAAACAGTGGAAGGGGTAATGATCCCAAGTCGTGGGGTTGAACCCGCTCTAATACCACATGTAACGACCCCCTCCATTACGATAACAAATAGCTATGTACAAGGTATATATATATATATATATATATATATATATATATATATATATATAATTTATTTATTTACATGAGGAAAAATTAATATCGTCACAACATAATTAATTAGCAATGTTATCAACACATCATCCAAATTAGTGACGACACGAAATCAAGCATTAACATAATTGATAGTGGCACAAATTCAATGCATTAACATAATTAGTAACGATACATAATTAACACTTCATCACTTTATATAACGAAACATATCGACAAGTATCATAAATAGTGACGCAAGATCAACTAAAGAAAATATAAATAACGATCAACCAAACACTAAATAATTAAAATGACTACCTGCCCAGCCTACCCTGTAAGGTTAGGACCTCTAGGACACATAAGAAATTCTCAAGCCCAAGATTCATCCGATTGATTTTTACCACTGAAGGTCTCAGGGCTGGCGACTATTCTGAGGAACGAGGAGGTTTCTAATTCCCACTAATCCAATCAAGTTGAACATCAACTAGATCAATCAATCAATCTTAGTCATCAATTAATCACAACGCAAGAGTAATCTAGTTAAAATTAAAGGAGAGAACAATCTCTTTTACACAATGTACGAGAAATTCCTAGATAATTAAAAATCCATGTTTAAGTTTAAATGAAGGACCCAAATATTATTTTAACAATACATGAATACCTCAGGCTACATCAATGTTCTTATACAAGGGTCGATAGGTTTTCAGCTCCCTCTAAGTAATATGTATATCAATCTATCAATTATAAAGGTAAGGAATCCAAGTTGGTTCGTGAAACCAATAAGGAGCCCAAGGAAGACCCCACTATACCATAGCAATGTCTATGTTATCTTTAAAGTTCCTTAAGAATTAATGAGAATTCAGCCGAAGGATTTACATAAGGACCTAAGCTAACTCGCAGGTCAAAAAGGAACTATCACATTAGTGAAAATGAGTGTTATAAGGGATTGACATTGATAATCACATCAAAACTGAAGGTTTCCTTGGGTATCCATATAAAATAAATATCGACATAACATGCACCATAAATAGTATTGATTGATATGATTAAGGTAAGGGAAAAATAAAATAGTGATAGGCAGTAATAATCTGAGGCTTGGTTCCCAGATTTAAACAGAGGGAGGCTTGCTTGAGAAAAGGGGATAACCAACTAACAACTAGATCACACTCACACAAGTTGGTGTTCAAGACAAGCACATTTCTTCAAATCTTGGTACAACAAAAGCTTCGAGAACTCAACAACATTGTCACACATTGAACTAGTGGAAACAGAAGACACTCAATCCGATCACAATGAAGAAGGTAACAGGGAACAGTAACATGAATTGGGACACCAAGATACTACTCTAAGGATTCTCATTCATGGTAAACAAAAAAACAACCCACACACCTAAATCCTATACCACACTTGACAATGATTCAGACAACCCTTCAATCTCGAGACAACAAGGGATGAGTTCAGATCCTCCCTGTATAATGCAAGGAGAAATCATAATGCAACATCTCAACCCAAGTAAAAGCTAACTCTCAATAGTGTTAACACAACATCTCAAGAATTATAATTAAGTGTTAAAGAGGACGTAACTATATCCCAATAGACATGGAACAAGCCCCAAGAAATGTATAAGGGCCATTTGTGTGCTAACCAGGAATTGTAATCCAAAATAAGAATAAGAAAAAAAACAAGAGATGAAGTCTTGTTGGAACTAACAAAGTGTTGTTCAGCTAAGAAGTGGATTTGGTGCTAAATCCACTCCATCCATCTTATTTTAATATGCAATCCATTAAATGGATGTGTGACAACCTAAGAGGTTAAGACTCTGGAAAAATTCAAATAATGCCAAGGTTAACATCGTGCGCGAGGGCCACTACCTCCATTACTACAACAAAAAGATCATAAGTTAATAAATAATTGAGTGTGTTGACATCAAGCTCTTATGCTAAGAATTAAGATTGACTGTGTATGTTGACCCAACGAAGTTTCTCCTTGTAGATATGCATAAATATCCTTCTAGCATTACTGAGAATGTTGTCATCTATTTTTCTTGTCATGATACCAACAGATTTGCATGGATACTCTGCCAATATGCTTAAAAATTATTTAAGGATTGTTGCAATTATACCTCAACCATTCAAGATTGTATGCATAAAGCAGACAGTCCTTTGCATAAACACCAGGGAATTTGCTCCCCATCGAACCCACCTGCATCTTGGATTCTCCCTCAAGGAAGGGTACCATGGGGTTGATATAGTGAGGCCACCAGATCAACTACCTATGCATCATTCAAGTTGCAATATTTTGGGTGTGTTGAACGAAGAAAATAGGAGGGTCGATTTTAGCCAAAATTTCACTTTTATGAAGATAAAGAACAAGCATCACAAGTATCCAAGAAGGGATTAAACAAATGTTTACTTAAATTCATTTGCCGGAGAATCCACAGTTGGTGTCATTTTGTCATCGATGTTTCGAATCCGGATCGGGATTAGTCCTGATGATGAATCTCGATCCGGATTCAAAACATATATGAAAAAATGACACCAACTGTGGATTCTCCGGCAAATGAATTTGAAATCCCTCACCACAGAAATCTGAAAACAATAAATGTTTACTTAGTTTTTAATAATTGACAAGCGACTCAATGTCACGCCAATTGAGGACAACGAATGAGAGGAATTTCTCTTAAGTATATCACAGTAGGAAAAAGGCTCTAGAGCATCTTAATGATCACCCAACTATTCATGGCGATCAAAAGGAATCGAGCTGAAAAAGATATAATACAAGAGCACATCAACCGAGTTTAGAAATACCATAAAATCTGTAATAGAAGCCATAACTTACTTCAATTTTGTATTGGTTATAAATATTAACAACAGACCAAGAATAGAGCATATCAATGGATAAATGGAATATCAAAGTAAGATATTCTAATTTAAATTCAATCTCGATAAATTCCTTCTATCGTACTTGACCATCAAGGGAACTGCAAAATTCGAAATTGAGTTTTTATTACATCTACGGAAAAATAGAAAACATTACATATACATCCAATCTTATTACAATTCAAGTGATAAGGGAATACATTTCGATACCATTGTTTCCATTACATCTGCAGCGAAATAGAAAACATTACAATTCAAGTGACAAGGAGAATGCATTTGTTAACAGTGTTTTTATTACATCAACAATGAATAAGAAAACCATACATATATAACCAAATCTTATTAAAATTCAAATGCAAAGGAGAATACCATCACCGATGAAGCTAGGCTTGGAAATGTTCTTTGACAACTAGTGATTCTTTCATCCTCCAACTTGTTAATCGCAGATAAGTCATTGGTACCTCCCAGCCAATGCTAGGGGTGCATTTCTTCCCCCCTAGCCCCCCGAACCACAAAGGGGCCAAGTACAAACAAAACCAAAAATCCTCTATCTCCCATTTTGCCTCACAACATAGAGCCACCACTCTCTCTCAAGCATAGGTATCCCAACTTTCATAAGTAAAACTGGTTAGAAATTATGCAACATAACTTTACCCATCACCAGTGTGATCCATTTCTCATCTAGGCCATTTGTTTTATAGAATTTCTCCATGACACATCCCCACTTGCACAATTAATTTTCTTTTTAATTAAATAATTTAGAATTATTTCCCCCTTACACTTTTCATCCTCTCCCCCAAGTTGCGCAACTAATTCCACAATTTATTTTAATAAAAGTCAATTTTCCTCACCCCTCCTAAAAGTGCTCCTTAAATCACTCCTATTTGTCTCTTTATTCCCCTTATTTCCAATTAATGATTGACGCCTTACTAAATTTGAGTTGAGTTAAAATAAGATTCTTCTCCTAATTAGACTAGTGTTAACTAGACTCTAGATACCTTTCTATGTGTACACACTCCTTCAACTTTATTCCATTCTTACCTTAAATTCCAATTTCGTAATTTCTTTCACATATGTGTATTAAATCAATCTTTAGGTTTATTTTATTTTTCTTAATTTCTTAAATTGATTTACTTCATCCCCTTATTATTTAATTTATGATTTGTTTTTAGTATTCTTACTAACTTATACTTAGGCTAATTGTTTTTTTTTAATAGGCTTAGACTTTCATTTGGGGATTCAATTAATAATTTCTATCCTTAATTAATTAATTAAATATGTCAATTCTTAAATATTTTATAAGGTTTAATTATTCACTCAAGGTTTTATAGGCCACCTAGATTCATTGGCTCACATTTTATTTCTGTGATGTGACCTTCAAGACACACTTCATGCTCCAAGGGTGTCACTTGCCTTTGATTGGTTTTGGTAGTTGTCCAACCCTTGGAGTCAACACTCCACTCAGGAAACCCTGTGAGAGACTAAGGGCTTCTAAGGAATAAGGACCATGCCTTATTGCGTGCCCCTTAGAAATCTTTGTGAGTGACTATCTCAGTCTACCCTCATGACATTGTGGACCTCTCGAACTAGGTAAGCGTTAACCTACAATTCTAGCCACGACAAGAGTACTAGTAGGTTGTGATAGGGACTTTGCCACATTTATCCCTCAATATATGGTCTATGTGCATTTCCCCTTTACTCCTTATGTGAGTCAAATTAGAAAGCATTCATCATCCTACATCCATCAACGAAACATTTCCAATGATCCAATACACAATCATACTAAAATCGATCATATGTCACATATGCATGAATGAAATAATCAAACCAATAAAATCCACTCCCTAACTCAATCTAGTGTCCAAGGAGGCCCATTGATGCCATTGACATCCCCACTCTATCAATGTCCTGCACACTCAGGGAAAACTCATCAATAGAATCTGTCAATATGCATATATCAATAACATCAAATCATAATCCATCAACATCATCATAAGAATCCATAACCAAAAAAACAACCATGTACTATAACCAGATCACTTGCACGCAAGTGTCCTCAAAGAATAAGTCGATAACATGTGCTAGCAAGATAGGGATGTTACATACACCCCCTCTTGTTTTAAACTTCGTCCTGAAGTTGTATAGTATATAAAATGCAGTAATAAAAGTATCTGACAAGATATATATGTCTAATCTATCAAACAAATACTGAAACTACTGGCACATATCACATGTGTCCTCCTAGGTAGCTATGTGTGGACTATAATTGTCCCACAGGACCTTGACCTGATTGACTGTTCGACACCATAGTCGTCGAATGTGATGGTCCAGAATGCATATTGGCTCCACCGTGAGCGCACCATCGTTCAACACCTACAAGGAACTCATGTCAATCACATGTGTAGGATATCTACCATAATCTCTCGAAACAGATACATGAAAAATATCGTGCATACACCTCAAAGAATCAGGAGAGGCTAGTCGATAGGCCACGGGTCGTTTCTTTTCCACAACTTAAAAATGTCCCACAAACCTAGGAGAGAGCTTAGCACCCTTTCCAAACTTGATCAAAATCTTGTGCGGTTTCACCCGTAACAAGACTCAGTCACCAACTTCCTAATTGGGGTCAATGTGAAGCACATCAACATAAGTCTTTTGTGGATCGTGCGCTTCTTTTATCCTTTGTCTTATCGATTTCATTTGTACTTCGATTCCTTGGATCGCTTCTCATCTGACCAAGACCCTATCCTCAATTTTATCCCAACTCAATGGCATCCAACACGGTCGCCTGTAAAGAAACTCAAATGGTTCCATCTTAAGGGTACTTTGATAGATGTTGTATGCAAACTCTACCAGTGGCAAGAACTCTTCCCAATGCTTTTGTTGGTCCATTACATACGCAAGCAATATATATTCCAATATTTGGTTCTTCCTTTTTGTCTTCCTATCGGTCTTAGGGTGATACGTTGTGCTAAAGTTCAATTGTGTCCCCAAGGCCTCTTGGAAACTGGTCCAAATACGCCCTATAAACATTGATCCTCTATCGGATATGATCCTTTTTTTCATGCCATGTAATCTCAAAATCTCACTGATAAAATATCTAGCTATGTCTAGTGCTTGTACATTGTACACACAAGAATAAAATGTTCACTCTTCGTCAGAGTGTCAAATACCACGAAAATCGAGTCGTTCCTCCTTGTCGTCAATGACAATCCAACAATAAAGTCCATCGAAATGACCTCCCATTTAGATTCTAGTAAATTAGGAGGTTGTAGTAACCCTGTCGGATGTCTATGTTCAACTTTCACTTGCTAACATTCTAGACATCTCGCCACATAGTTAACTATGTCTTACTTCATTCCTTTCCAAATGAATAAGGTCTTAAGGTCTTCCCTCATCTTCATGACTACTAGATGAGCCATGTACACTGCTCTATGAGATTTTCTTAAGATCAAACTTCTCAATTTTTCATTAGGTTGTACGTAAATCCATTTATTATACCTCATCAATCCATTGTTTTCCAATGTATATCCTTCAAAATTACGTACCAACATGGTGTCATGTCCAATATTTTTCTTAACCTCTTTATACCAGTCATTGTCGAACTTTATAGTTAGAATCTTTTCTCGAAGATTCGTCTGAAGAGGTATCACCGAGAATATGCGTGGTCTCTGACTTAACGCATCTGCCACTCTGATCACTATTCTTTTAATGTATGTAATCTCAAAATCATATTCTCTAAGTAATTCTTACCAACTCCTTTGCCATGCGTTCAATTCACTCTATGTAAATATGTGTTGCAATCCATAGTGATCTATTTTTAGTTCTAATTTCGATCCAATTAGATAGTGTCTCCACACTCTCAAGGCATAGTAAATGGCCAATAACTCCAAATCATGTTTTGCATAGTTCTCATCATGTTTTTTTTAATTTCCTGGATATGTAAGTGATCACTCGATCGTCTTGCATCAAGACTCTACCTAAACCTTCCTTCGATGCCTATGTGTATACCCAAAAATCCTTGTCCATGTCAAGGAATTTCGATATCATCATTGTCATCAACAACTCCTTGAGCCTTTGAAATGCTCCTGTGCATTTCTCAGTCCATACAAACTTCTTGTTTTTCTTCTACAATTCCATGATCGGATTTGCTATCTTCGAAAAACCTTCGACGAACCGTTGGTAATATCTTGCTAAACTCATAAAGTTGCGTACTTCTGGTATGTTTTTTGAAGAAGGACATTCCATAATAGCCTCTACCTTTTTTTGGATCCACAATGATGCCTTCACCGGTTATAGCATGCACTAAGTAATGAATCCTTGATTGATAAAAAGAGCATTTCGACAGTTTCCCGTATAAAAAAAATTCCCGTAAACACTGTAGTACTAAGCACAAATGTTCGTCATGTTCTTCCGTCGTCTAAGAATATATCAATATGTCATCAATGAATACTTGAAAAAAATTTCCAAGTATTCATGGAACACCCCATTCATCAAGCTCATGAATACCCCTGGGGCGTTTTTCAGTCCAAACGGTAAAACGATAAATTTCTAGTTTATGAACCTCATCTTGAATGCAGTCTTAGGAATATCTTCCTTTTTAATTCGTAACTGGTGATAACTTGATCTCAAGTCAATCTTTGAAAAAACTATCATGCCTTTCATTTGGTGAAACAAATCATCTAATATTGGCAACAGATATTGGTTCTTGATTGTTGCCTTGTTCAATTAACTGTAGTCAATACAGAGTCTCCACGACCCATCCTTATTTCTTATGAAAATAACAAGAGAACACCAAGGTGACACACTTGGACATATAATTACTAGGCTCAACAACTCCCTTAGTGGAATTTTCAACTTCTGCAACTCAGGCATTGACATCCAATAAGGCACTCTTGCTATCGGTTCAGCTCCAGATTTTAAGTCGATTGTAAATTCCAATTATTTTTCGGGAAGAAAACCTGGTAACTCTTCTGGAAACACGTCAACGAACTCTCGTACTACCATAAGGTTTTCTAATCCTTCTGTCTCACCCTTATCATTTATCACTAAGATTGCATACAACTTACATCCTTTGTGCAAGCTCTTCTATAGCTATAGGGAAGAAATGAACCTCAAGGACACTCCTTGGTTTCTTCCTACGATCACTCCTCTCTGTCCCTCATCATCGAGCAAAATCAATTGTTTCATCTTACAATTAAGTATCACATCATGCAATTCCAACTAGTCCATACATATCATGATGCCATACGATCCTAATATTGTGACATATAGGTCAGACTTCGTTACAAAATATTCCAAGTTAATGCATCAGTCCGCAACCTTTCCTCCAACCTTTTGTTTGGCACCCGAAGCCATTTCTACATATCTAAACTCTTCCTGCTCAACTTCCTTTACCTTAATTATTTTCAGTGTTGTACTAGAAATAAATCTCTTTGTAGCACCTGGATCTATCAAAATACTAAATGTTTGGTCAACAATGGTACCTGACGTTTCGAGCATAGTGGACTAGTGCTTGAGCTGGTAGTTATTCACCTCTACATGAATCATGTGGGCCTTGTCCAAATCTCTAACTGTAGTGTGTCCTGTTGACCCAGCCACTCTGGCCTTTACAACCAAACAGTCTTGCTGGTAATGTGGCTCTCCACATGTCCAACATCTAGTCTTCGGTCTAGTACTCTTGGTCCCTAAGGTAGAATTTTTTGGCCTACCAGCCTGATATCCTAGTCTGTTCTATTGAACATTCCTAAACTATTATTGTTCCGAGTGATGTTGTTGTTGATGTTGTGGTCCTCTATAGGGTGTCCTTTGTTGAGGACCCGATCCTCATGGTGTCCTGAATGTGGATCCTCTCGACGTATCTCAATATCCTTTTATATGTCGGGATAGTGTCTGATGCTATTGCACACCTGATGTCTTATGTCCAGACAATCTTGTAGGAGTCCTGCCCTGACCCCCATTGGTCAATTCTTCCTTAGCTATGAGGTCCTTCTGGACTACATCGTGCAACTTCTGAGGCATTAGGATAATCACCTTCGCATGAATGTTGAAGTTAAGTTCGAACAAAAACTTGTTGAACTTTAGCTTCTTAGAGTTCATATGTGGAGTGTACCTAAGCATATCCATCAATTGGGCCTCATACTCAAGAATTGTACGACCACCCTGTCATAAGACATTGAACTCATTGAGATAGCGCTCAATGAATTCCTCTAAAAACTACCTTTCTCGAAACCTTTCCTAGAATAGTTTCCATGACACATCTTCGACAACCATGTTTAGTTGAGGTAATAGCGTCTTCCACCATAGAAGAGCGCTCCCCTTCATCTGGAATACTGCCATGCAGACCTTCATGTGGGAGGTGTAGTCATGAAGTGCAAAGCACATCTCCATATTCTCCAACCATGCCTCGATGGTTGAGCCGTCTGTGGCACCCATGAATTCAAGAAACTTAACCTTCTCGAGTCCTCTCTGAATGCTACCACTTCCAACTAGAGCGCGTTATGAACCCTTAGTAGGTACAGGCACCCTAGCCTCATCTTTATCTAGTCAGTTTTTCAAGGCCTTTGACATCCTCTAGAAGGACCTCATCAAACCAACCACATCCCCCACCGCAATCTTCTCATTCCCAATGACTTTCTCTTCTCCTTGGGGGTTAGAACCCTCTAGCGTGGATGATACTAGAGGCGTATCACCTCTTCCTGATGAAAGAGAATCACAAGCATCAAGCGAGCGTGGGGCAAGCACCAATGAATTTTGGCACATGATAAAATTGTTTGAAATATTTTTGAAGTTGGATGCGCCAAAATTAAATGAAACAATTAAGGAAAGGGCATACTTCTTGATTGTAAATAGACCTTGAGTGTCCCGCTCTTGTCTATAGTAGGTGAAGGCATTTATGTTAGTTATTGTAAGTAGATAACTTTAATTTCCTAGATTTGACAGTTTTAGGAGCTGGAGGGAAAATGGATATAGACACCCTCACTTGTATCATTGTAATATTAGAAATATTAGCAGCATTATGAGCATAGAGCATAGAGAAGACAATAGAGATTTGCAGTTGAAAACACCCATGTACAGAGATTTGAATTAATAGAAGGAGCTTTGATTCAAATTCATGGTGTCATAATTGTTCTATGTGTATGCATTATGAATGTTATGCTCATGGATGTATATTCCCTGTTATGCATTTTCTTTGATGTGTGAATGTATGATTTCATATTAATGTCTGAAATATGAAGAGAGGGAAAATAGAGAATGAGTTTCAATTGTTTCTCTATCTGAGTAAGATTTTTCTTGCAAGGAGTGCAATGAAGTTGTCCACAAGGGGTGCGTCAACAAAAGTCAGAGTTCATGTCTGAAAGATCAGAAGGGATAACACTGTTCTCATTCTCGCAGAAGTGCAAGTTGAGCATAGGAGCCGTGCAAGGTGTGCACAGGCAAGTAAAGTCTTAGAGTTAGCGAACCTGAGAAATTGTTGAAGGACTACTGTTGTAGGGAGTGCTCAGAGTCGAAGGACTTCAAATTCTTTGAAGTAATAAAAGGAGTTGCCACAAGGAGTTCATGCAAGAGTCTTCTTTAAGACTTAGAGTTGAAGAAAGCTTAGGAAGTTTAGTTCCTTGAAGTATTGGAAGGAGGCACAACCACTTTGGTTTGTTGGTGGACAAGTTTTCGTGAAGATACCCTGTTCATTTCGCCAAAATTGTCAAGGAGGAATTTGACAATCAGAATCCTCTGTGGAGGATTCGCGAAGTCCTGAAAATCGTCAGATCTCGCAGAGGAGCAGGGGAGTTATGACAGCATTTGTCCAGTGAAAGATCGGGAAAATCGGACTGTAGGATCCGAACCAACAAGGGTCATTGGATCACCCATGAAATTGTATCTAGTGGTTTCGGGAGGTGAAGGGTCGAAACCTTTGTAACAAGACTCACAAAATCGTGAAAGGCAAAGTTCCGAGACAGCGAAGGAATTTGAGCAGTTCACCGGAAGAAGAACACGTGTCGCGAGATCACCTGTATCGGGGACTCAGACATCGGAGGTCAGAAACGGAGGTCATTCAACTTCACGAGTGGAAAAGCTGTGAAGTGATCAGGACCATCGATCTGAGAGTGGACAGGTGGCATACTCGCCAACACGGAAGTCAGACTTTGTTGATCATTTCGAGGTTTTGTGAGTTGGAGAGTTGGAAGTTCAACATCAGGACTCACGAAGTCCCAAAGTAATCTAAGTCATCCATTAGAGGAGGAAAAGTGGCAGAAATCAGAGGATCTCATGAACTTGGAGGTTCACTGGGTGAGAGCCCAAGATTTTGGTGCTCAAAGTAGCAAGAAGTGAAGCCACAAAGTGCCGAGGTTTCACCTAAGAGACATGTGGCAGAACCGCAAGGTGGGCCCGTGAAGTGGACTGGTGGACACATGTCACACATCTAAAGGAGTCAACACTTTGTTGACCTCTTACCTCCTGGGGAATCGGGAAATAAGGGAACAAAATTTAGAGCCTTCGACTCACGAAGTCACGAGTAGCGAGAACGAGAGGAGAAAAGTCAAATCTCACCTCTCAAGGGTTTAGGAAGGAAAGGTGCCAAGGTTGAACCTTCAAACTCATGAAAGCATGAGAGGTGAAAGGTGCTAGTGCTTAGCCTAGCCGACGTTCATGCAAGGAGGGCGCTAACAAAGTAAGAGCTATAGCCATTTCACGATTTCGGATATCATGGAATTGGAGGAGGAAGAGTCAGGGTTTCAACTAGCGAACTCGCGAAATCGTGAATTGCGAAAAAGAACCTGTGGATCGATTTGAAAGGGGATTCCAGCAGAGAATCCAAAAGAGCCAATCCAGCTCGAAGGGCATATAGAACGATCCTGTGAGTGGATCTCGTTCCCAAAGTTCGATAGGTCTACATCACTTCCCCTAGCATCATGTCATCTACCTCCATGATGTCTTCTAACTATTATTACCATAAGGACAATTTAAATTTTAATTAGCGATAAGTTATTAATCAAAATTTTGATATAGTGGAAGGCATAATGATCCCAAGTCGCAGAGTTGAACCTTCTTTGATACCACATGTAACGACCCCTCCATTACAATAAAAATAGAGATGTACTAGGTAAATATATATTTTTTTTGCATTAGGAAAAACTAATATAGTCACAACATAATTAATTAGCAATGTTATCAACACATCATCCAAATTAGTGAGAACACAAAATAAAGTATTAACATAATTGAAAGAGGCACAAAGTCAATGCATTATCATAATTATTAACGATACATAATCAACACTTCATCACTTTAGATAATGACACATAATCGACAAGTATCATAAATAGAGACGCAAGATCAATTGAAGAAAATATAAATAATGATCAACCAAACACTAAATAATTAAAATAAATACCCGCCCAACCTACCCTACAAGGTTAGGACCTCTAGGACACATAACCAATGCTCAAGCCTAGGATTCATCCGATTTATTTTGAACACTTAAGGTCTCAGGGCTGGTGATTGTTCCGAGGAACAAGGAGGTGTCTAATTCCCACTAATCCAATCAAGTTGAACATCAACTAGATCAATCAATCAATCTTAATCATCAATTAATCATGGCGCAAGAGTAATCATTGACTTTGTTTTCATGGCGCGAGACTAGGCTAATTATTGTATCAATCATACATCAACATTATTACATGGTGCAAGAGTAATCCAATTTCTAAGTCAATCATACATTAACATCAATTAAAGGCGTAAGAGAATCTAATTACTTTATCAACCATACATCGACATTATTTAATGGCACAAGAGTAATATAGCTAAAATTAAAGGAGAGAAAAATATATTTTACACAATGTACAAGAACTTCCAAGCTAACTAAAAATCCATGTTTACATTTAAAGGAAGGACCCAAATATTCTCTTAACAATATAGGAACACTTCAGGCTACATCAATGTTCCTATAAAAGGGTCGATAGGTTTTCAACTCCGTCTAAGTAGTATTTAGATCAATCCTATGAATTATAAAGGTAAGGAATCCAAGTTGGTTCGTGAAACCAATAAAGAACCCAAGGAAGACCCCACTATAACATAACAATGTCTATTCTATCCTTAAAGTTCCTTAAGAATTAAGGTGAATTCAGTCGAAGGCACTATAAAAAAGGATCTAAGCTAACTCACAGGTCAAAAAGGAACTATCAAATCAGTGCAAATGAGCATTATAAGGGATTGACATTGATAATCCCATCAAAATTGAAGGTTTCCTTATGTATCCATCTAAAATAAATATCGATGCAACAAGCACCGTAAACAGTCTTGATTGATACGATTAAGGTAAGGGACAAATAAAACAATGATAGGGAGTAATAATGTGAGGCTTGGTTCCCATATTTAAACAGAGGAAGGCTTGCTTGAGAAAAGGGGACAACCAACTAACAACTATATCATACTCACATAAGTTGGCGGTCAAGACAAACCAACTAACTACTGATTTCCCTCCTATACCATCCTCAAAATGAGCAAAAATATGTGTATTCCATCTAAAAAACAAAAAAAAAAAATTATCAAAAAATCTTTTTACAACAAATTGACATATTTTGACCAAACAATATAATCTCTTGAGTTTTCTTATTTAAGATCTCTTATGAACATTATTTTCTTAAAATTTTCAAAGTTGTATGATTGAAAAAAAAGCCACATTAACCTTGTTCTAAAATTGCATTTAGTTTCTAAACAAGGCAGGATCTAAAACCAAAATTTAGCTACTGCTTGGCCTAAGAAAGACCAACATCATGAATCATGGGAATCTTTTTCAAATACCCACAAGATTTGAGAGAAAGACCAACATCACGAATCATGGGAATCTTTTTCAAATACCCACAAGATTTGAGAGTTAACTGATCTTGCATGCAATAACATGTAATTGTGAAGAAAGTGCAATATTGGCCTCCCTTTTAGAGTTACATTGGTAGAGTCAAATGCATGTTGTGAATAATCTTTCAACTTTTTTAATATGTCCACAATGCATCACAACATAGTTCAAACACAAATATGTTAATATAATTTTAACTAATTATAACATATCCACTTTTATAGATGTAAGGGTAATAGTTTACTTATTTTTATTAATTATAAAAAATATTTACACAAATTATTAGCTATGCTCTCTTGGGGTCTGTCTCTTGATTCTAAGTTGATTTTATAAATCATTAGAACTCTTTAGAAACTAGCCATGAATTGCCTAACCTATTGTTATGGATACAATGTTTTTTTTTATATATATAAAGGGTGCAACCGAGGTTGCAAAGTCCAAAAGAGGGTGTTGTTATAGGAGATCAGCTACAAAATTTCATCAAGAGCTTACTACAAAGAGTTTTCCATAGATTCTATTGTTGTAATCTAGCTTTATCAGACCTATCAAAACAAAACTATCACCTGATAAGATTAATTTTCGCCATTTTTACAAAATTGGGAAAGCCTTACTTCTCTACTTACAGATGATCTTCCTATGGACCGTGTTCTTCTTTTGGCAGTGGTTCCAGAGATACATTTAGGTCAGACAGAATTGGGTCTGCTCTGCTCTACTCTCGGTCTCCTCATTCTGGCTTTGCTCTGTAGAATTGTGTGTTATGGCTTCATGCATTGCTTCCATTCTTTCTCCTTGACGTCTAAGATAGTCGACCTCATCTTGTAGTTGGTTTATTAGGGTGCGGTGATGCTCCAGAGTGAAGTTTGGTGTGGAGATATGGGATTCCAATCGCAGTGCCAATTTTTGTGTGGTGGAGAAGTTTTCTTCCACCAACTCGTCCCCCAACCTCTCATGACCTAGTCATTGATCCATTGTAGCAGATAGTCTTTCTATTTGAACCTTATTAGGCTTGTTATTGGAACCTTCATTTGCGATGTCGTCGGTGCTGCTAGCTTTTATGACTCGTCTATAGTGCATGTCTCTGTAATTTTTTTTATTAGTGTTGCCTTTTGTGTTCCTCCTCTATCTAAGTTGACGATGATGCAACCAATAACTGATGATGACACAGCCAAGAACAGCATGGAGCCTCCTCTATCTAAACAGACAATTTTGTCACTAAATCTTCCTCTGTTGCAGCCTTTGGACAGACTGGTGACTATGTTGATCCCTGGGTGGTCGTTCTTTGTTGCTTCCTTACCTACTTCACCATGTCTACTGGAGATTTTCTCTGAACTCGGACTACCTCTTCTCTTTAAATTCCCTTCCCATGAAAAATATTGCATTATTGGATTCTTCTTTAGCTGGCAGAGACAATGAATCGGGATCTGGCCATCTTGAATTCCTCTTGTGGCTAAGAACAGAGTCTGTGCATGCTTAGAGAAGGAATGACGCTCAAGTGAATATGTGGTAGGTACTGCTAGCATCTGCATGTTGTGGAGCATGGCTTCAATCCCTTCACAAGCCTTCTTCGCGAGAAAAATTAATGTGGAGGTGAGGGAGTTGGAGACTAGGCGAGTGTGGAATGACGATTGCAGCAGGTTCCCACGGAGTATGAACTCCCTGCAAACCAAGAGATCCATATGCGTGTACTGGAGCATACTATCTCCCACGAACCAGAGGTTTCTCAAGTACACAAATCCCCCGAGCTTGATGCTCGACTTACCTATAATACCTTTTCATTGAATCGTCGTGTGGGAGTGGACGCCAAGTGGAGCGTAGGTCAAAGGTGGCTAAGGTATTG
>JZKD02S2352986.1:1059698-1093665 GCA_000966675.3 Picea glauca | reverse complement strand
CCCCCCCCTCCTCCCACCCTCTAGATCCAAAATTAACTTGGTATTGTGGTTATTGATAAGTTTCAACCTCATCATTATCAACGATTAAGAAATACATGGTTTAATCATATGAAAACCAATTTTCATGAGAATTTCTTTATATGAATATATATTATTGAATTTTGAGTTTTTTTTTTTTTATATATGAATATATATTATTGAATTTTGTAATGATTACATTTTTTGGTATTTATATATGTGTAGATAAGTTGTCTAGCCTATGTGTAATATATATAGTTTATAATTTCTACATAGTGTATCTTTGAAAACAATATATAAATGTAAATATTTTAATTTTAGTCGTTGTCTATGATTTTGTAACAACCTCTTTGTTACGATAACAAACAATGCTGTAGAAGATAAATATTTTTTTTTTGTGTTAGAAAAAATTAATATCATCACAATATAATTAATTAGCAACGCTATCAACACATCATCCAAATTAGTGACCATGCGAAATCAAGCATTAAAATAATTGATAGCAACACAAAGTCAATGCATTAACATAATTAGTAACGATACATAATCAACACTTCATCACTTTTGACAATGACACATAATCGAAAAGTATCATAAATAGTGACACAAGATCAATTGAAGCAAATATAAATAATTATCAACCAAAAACTGAATAATTAAAATAACTACCTACCTAACCTACCCTGCAAGGTTAGGACCTCCAAGACACATAAGCAACGCTTAAGCCCAGGAATCCTTCGATTGATTTTGACCACTTAAGGTCTCAAGGATGGTGATTGTTATGAGGAACAAGGAGATGTCTAATTCCCACTAATCCAATCAAGTTGAACATAAAATAGATCAATGAATCAATGTTAATCATCAATTAATCATGGCACAAGAGTAATCATTAAATTTGTTTTCATGGTGCAAGAGTAGGCTAATTACTGTATC
The DNA here is from genome assembly GCA_000966675.3 of Picea glauca. Taxonomy (NCBI): domain Eukaryota; kingdom Viridiplantae; phylum Streptophyta; class Pinopsida; order Pinales; family Pinaceae; genus Picea; species Picea glauca. Next base: position 1,092,714 of record JZKD02S2352986.1, on the reverse strand, counting down.
AGTCATGCATCAACATTATTACATGGCGCAAGAGTAATCCAATTTCTAAGTCAATCATACATCAACATTAATTAAAAACACAAGAGAATCTAATTATTTTATCAACCATACATCGACATTATTTAATGGTGCAAGATTAATCTAGTTAAAATTAAAGGAGAGAACAATCTCTTTTACACAATATACGAGAACTTCCAGGCTAATTAAAAATCCATGTTTAAGTTTAAAGGAAGGACCCAAATCTCCTTTTAACAATAAATGAATACTTCACGCTACATCAATGTTCTTATACAAGGTTCGATAGGTTTTCATGTCCCTCTAAGTAGTAGGTAGATCAATCCTATCAATTATTAAGGTAAGGACTCCAAGCTGGCTCGTGAAACCAATAAGGAACCCAAGGAAGACCCCACTATAACATAGAAATTTCTATGCTATCCTTAAATTTCCTTAAGAATTAAGGAAAAGTCAGTCGAAGGCACTATCAAAAAGGATCTAAGCTAACTCACAAGTCAAAAAGAAACTATCACATCAGTGAAAATGAGCCTTATAATGGATTGGCATTGATAATCACATCAAAAGTGAAGGTTTCCTTATGTATCCATCTAAAATCAAGATCGACGTAATATGTATCGTAAATAGTCTTGATTGATATGATTAAGGTAAGGGAACAAAACAAAATAGTGATAGGGAGTAATAATCTGAGGCTTGGGGCCCAAAGGGGTTGGATCCAATGGTGGAAAGCGAGGATTTTTTCACCGTTGGGCAAGGTTCAATTCTCGTGAGGGCTTTACTTGGAGCTATGGGGACACCTTGAGGTAGTGGTCGAACGTGTGGTTGCACCCAGAGATACTATAATAAATGGTATTGTGACCCGTGCACACATAAGTGGATCAAAGCCCACCCCCATGTCCTTCAACTTTTTACTTTCTGCCCCTTATCTCATTGGGGAAGAACCTACCGAAAAAAAATGAAGAGGCGAGATGAATCATCATGGCTAGGGCCCAAACCCTAGCCACCTCGCTCTGGTAATTGAGTGCAGGAAGCGATCTGCAGCAGGCGAGCACCTAGGGTTCGGCACCCATTAATTCGCCCGTGTCCAGGGCAGCGGAATGGTGTTGCATCATCTTGCCTGAGCGTTTGCTCGCGATTTGGAGAAGCGGTTCTGGTGTTTCAGCGTATTGTTTGGTTGCAGGGATGCATCTAGCAGCGACCAGGGTTTATAGGGCGCGGCTCAAACTCCACGGGAGCACTTTCAGAGGGTCCCTGCGAGGCCTGAGGCCGCCTATGGGTTTGCATGCGGGTGGGTACAGTGGTATTGGCTCACCATTACGATTTGATCTTGTTTGCAGGAGGTCGGCTACGATGGCCCCAGATCTAAATGCCGAGAAGGGAAAAGATCCTTTGGAAGCATTCAAGGCGTTAGTTCGTTCGGCAGGCCCCAAACCTAAGCCTTCTCTCTCGTCCAAGTTTGTTAAGAAGATGGAGGAGATCCCCTCTCTGGAGCTAACTCCAGAGCAGCCTTTCTCTCTTTCCCTCCTTCTAGCAGAAACGTCCCTCATCGGAACTTTTACGGGGTTATGGCCTAGCCCCAAAGCGGTGGAGGCATGGACGAATGACCGTTGGAAATCACTGATAAAGGGAAATGTTTCTCTGTTTGCAGTAGGCAGCGGTTTTTTTGTCTTCAGTTTCTTGAGCAAAGAGGACTGTGATCTAGTCTTCAGATCTGGGCCCTATTTCATGGGGTCGAGAAGATTGTTCTTATCCCCTTGGACTCTTGACTTCAATCCCGAAGCCGATATTACCGTAGCTCCAGTATGGGTTAGGCTGCCTCATCTACCCTTGCATCTCTGGGGGATAGAATCTCTGGAGGACATCGAAAATAAGCTTGGGCGTTACCTGGACAAAGCAGAACCGAAAGGGGACCAGTATACCTGCGCCCRCATTTGTGTTGAGGTTAACCTCGAGAAAGGTCTTMYGGAAGCCATTAAKCTCTCCCTGGGGGAWTGGAKCCATATCCAAGAGCTGGACTACGARMAGATTCCTTTCAAGTGCCTYYRGTGCCATGCWTRYGGCCACTTCGCAAGAAACTGCCCCAAAGCCRYTGAGGAACCAGGWCCAGTCAAAGAAGAYGCCTTTCAGCCCGTAGCAAACCGACGAAGGCAGTCAAAGCGAAAGGAACCACTAGACCAAGCCCCGAAGGCCACTCAGTCAACAGAGGCAACTCTAGAAAATAAAAACAGTTTTGATGCACTAAAGGAAGACGAAGCCCCAGAACCAGAAGAAACAACAGTCAAGGATGATCCTCTGGCAGACGAAAGCCTTCCGAAATCCTCCCCCCCAAAATCTGTAGCAGTGAGAAAGATTCGGACTCCAGATCTGGAAGCTCAAGAAGGTCGGATTACAGCCCCCTCTAGCGGCTCTGGGGGAACTTCAGAACCTGAAGACAACCGAGTTCCGTCTCCGCCCCTTACCCGAGGGCGAAAGACCAACAAAGCACGCAGAGAAAAGGAGGCGGCCTCCAACATTTCTTTAGGATCTCAGAAAAAGCTGGACCCCTACATTAAGGGGAAAACTTCAGTCAAATTGGAATAATGCTTTGCTTCCGTCTTTTTCTATGCTCACAGTTTGTGAGAATTTACTCATGTACGCACTTTTTGTCTTATTCTCGAATTAGCTCAAGGAGCAAAGGGAACTGGTCTCCCAAGACATTCACCAGAAGGTTGGCAGCACTGTCAGAGGTCACCAACTTTCTTCGGATTTGTAAATTCTAGATTCTGGCTGGCCAGAATGCCGATTAATGCAACATAACCATTTTTGTCAAAAAAATAATAATCTGAAGCTTGGTTCCTATATTTAAACAGAGGAAGGTTTGCTTGAGAAAAGGGGTCAACCAACTAACAACTAGATCATACTCACACAAGTTGGTGGTCAAGACAAACACAGTTCTTCAAAGCCTAGTACAACAAAAGCTTCAAGAAATCAATGACATTGTCACACATTGAACTAGTGGAAAAAGAAGACACTAAATCTGATCACAATGAAGAAGGTAACAAGAAACAGTAACATGAAGTTGGGCGCTAAGATACTACTCCAAGGATGCTCATTCATGGTAAACAAAGCAACAACCCACACACCTAAATCCTATACCACACATGAAAACAATTCAAACCGTTGTTTAAGCTTGGGACAACAAGGGATGAGTTCAGATCCTCCCCGTATAATGAAAGGAGAAATCATAATGCAACATCTCAACCCAAGTAAAACATAACTCTCAACAGTGTTAATGCAACATCAACACAACATCTCAACAATTCTAATTAAGTGTTAAAGTGGGCGTAACAATATCCCGTCAAATGTGGAACAAGCCCCAATAAATGTAGAAGGGGTTTTTGTGTGCTAACCAGGCATCACAATCCAAAATAAGCATAAGAAAAAAAACAAGAGATGATATCCTATTGGAACTAACAAAGTGTCATTCAAGTAAGAAGGGGATTTGGTGCTATATTCACTCCATCCATCTTACTGTAATATGCAACCCATTAAATGGAGGTGTGACAACCTAACAGGTTAAGACTCCCGCAAAATTCAGATAATGCCAAAGTTAACATCATGCACGAGAGCCACTACCTTTGTTACTACATCAGCAAGCTCATAAGTTAATAAATAATTGAGTGTGTTGGCATCAAGATCTTATGCTAAGAATTAAGATTGACTACGTATGTTGTGACCTAAGGAATTTTCTCCTTTTAGATATACATAAATATCCTTCTATCATTATTAAGAATGTTGTCATCTATTTTTTTTGGCACGATACCAGCAGATTCACATGGATATTCTGCCAATACACTTCAAATTATTTAAGGATTGTTGCAATTATACCTCAACCATTTGAGATTGTATGCAGAAAGAGGAAAGTCCTTTGCATAAACACCAGGGAATTTTCTCCCCATCGAACCTACCTGCATCTTGGATTCACCCTCAAGGAAGGGTACCATGGGGATGATACAGTGAGTCCACCATATCGATCACCTATGCATGATTCAAGTTGCAAGATTTTGGGTGTGCTAAACCAAAAAAATGGGAGGGTCTATTTTAGCCAAAAGCTCATTTTTATGAAGTTAAAGACCAAGATCACAAGTATCCAAGCATGGAATAAACAAATTTTTACTCAGATTTCAATAATTGACAAGTGACTCACCATCACGCCAATTGAGGACAACGATTGAGAGGAAATTCTCTTGAGTATCTCACAGTAGGAAAAATGCACTAGAGCATCTTAATGATCGCCCAACTATTCATGGCGATCGAAAGGAATCGAGCAGAAAATGATATAATACAATGACACATCAACTAAGTTTAGAAAGACCATACAATATGTAACAGAAGCCATAACTTACTTCAGTTTTGTGTTGGTTATAATCATTAACAATGACCAAGCAAAGAGCATACGAATGGATAAACAGATTTTTTATTACATCCACAGAAAAATAGAAAACATTACATATACATCCAATCTTATTACAATTCAAGTGAAAAGGGAATACATTTCGATACTAGTGTTTCCATTACATCTGCAGAGAAATAGAAAACATTACATATACAACCAAATCTTATTACAATTCAAGTGATAAGGAAAATGCGTTTGTTAACCGTGTTTTTATTACATTTGCGGATAATAAGAAAAGTCTACATATATAACCAAATCTTATTACAATTCAAGCGCAAAGAAGAATACTATCACCGACGAAGCTAGGCTTGGAAATGTTCTTCGACAACTAGTGATCCTTTCATCCTCCCACTTTCTAATCGTAAAGACATCACCGGTACCTCCCAGCCAATGCTAGGGGTGCTTTTCTTCCCCCTAGCCCCACGAACCACAAAGGGGTCTTGCACAAACACAACCAGAAATGCTCTAGCTCCTAGCTTGTCTCGCAAGGTAGAGCCACTACTCTCTCTCAAGCATCGGTATCCCAACTCTCACAAGTAAAACTAGTCAAACATTCTATAGCATAACTTTACCCATCACCAGTGTGATCCATTTCTCATCTAGGCCATTTGTTTTATATAATTTCTCCATGACACATCCCCACTTGCACAATTAATTCACTTTTTAATTAAATAATTTATAATTATTTCCCCCTTACACTTGTCATCCTCTCCCCCAAGTTACACAAGTAATTTCACAATTTATTTTAATAAAATTCAATTTCCCTCACCCTTCCTAAAAGCGCTCCTTAAATCATTCCTAGTTGTCTCTTTATTCCCCTTATTTCCAATTAATGACTGACACCTTACTAAATCTAAGTTGATTTAAAACAAGATTCTTCTCCTAGTTAGACTAGTTTTAACTAGACTCTAGATACCTTTCTATGCGTACACATTCCTTCAACTTTATGCCATTCTTACCTTAAATCCCAATTTGGTAATTTCTTGCACATATGTGTATTAAATCAATCTTTAGGTTTATTTTATTTTTCTTAATTTCTTAAATTGATTTACTTCATCCCCTCATTATTTAATTTATAATTTAGTTTTAGTTTTCTTACTAACTTAGACTTAGGATAAAAAAAAAATTGAATAGGCTTAGACTTTCATTTGGGGATTCAATTAATAATTTCAATCCTTAATTACTTAATTAAATCTGACAATGCCTAAATATTTTACAAGGTTTGATTATTCTCTCAAGGTTTTCTAGTCCACCTAGATTCAGCGACTCATGTTTTATTTCTGTGGCGTGCCCTTCAAGACGCACTCCATGCTCCAAGGGTGCCAGTCTCCTTTGACTGGTCTTGGTATTTTTCCAACCCTTGGATTCAACACTCCACTCGAGTGACCTTGTGAGAGACTAAGGGCTTCCTAGGAATAAGGACCCTGCCTTATTGTGTGCCCCTTAGATATCTATGTGAGTGACTGCCTTAATCTACCCTCACGACATCGTGGACCTCTCAAACTAGGTAATTGTTAACCTACAATTCGAGCCACAGTGGGAGTGCTACTAGGCTATTAAAGGGACTCTACCACATTTCTCCCACAATATATGGTCTATGTGCATGGCCCCTTTACTCCTTATGTGAGTCAGATTAGTAAGAATTCGTCATCCTGCATCCATCAATGAAACACTATCAATGATCCAATACAAAATCATACTAAAATCGATCATATGTCACATATGCATAAATGAAATACTCAAACCAATACAATCTACTCACTGACTCAATCTCAAGTTCAAGGAGGCCCATTGATACCATCGGTATCCACACTCTGTCAATGTCCTACACACTCAGGGAAAACCCGTCAATAACATCTGTCAATACACATATATCAATAACATCAAGTCATAATCCATCAACATCATCATAATAATCCATAAGAAAAAAAAAACCATTTACTATAACCAGATCACTTGCACACAGGTTTCCTCAAAGAATAAGTCGATAACATGTGCTAGCAAGAGTGGGATGTTACATACACCCCCTCTTGTTTTAAAATGCATCTCGAAGTTGTACAATATATAAAATGTAATAATAAAAGTATATGATAAGATCTATATGTCTAATATATCAAACAAATATGAAAACTATTGGCGCATATCACATGCGTCCTTGCAGTTAGCCAAGTGTGGACTATAATTGTCACACTGGACCTTGACTTGATCGATTGTTTGACATCGTAGTTGTTGAATGTGATGGTCCAGAATGCAAATTGGCTCCACTGTGAGTGCACCCTCATGTGACACTTGTAAGTAACTCATGTCAATCACATGTGTAGGATCACTGATCCACGTGGATATCGGTGGCCACCCACCTTTGCCAAATGGCTCAAAACAACTTTCTGGCAATTTTGGCAATTTACTATTTTTAGCAGGCTTTAACTTCCGAGGCCATTTTGAGGGTCCAAATGAAGGTTTTTCGAGATCAAGGTTCTCAATGATAGTCAAAGTCATGATTGATCTGCCAAAATGAATCTCCTCGACAATACCTTTCCAACGATCTATCACATGCCTAAAACGGAGATCGTATGCAAAAGTTACGACCCCGGAAGTTGATGTACTCACTTACCCAAACGAGGCCCACATGAATTTTGGCGCTTCATCTCCTAGGGTTAGGTTTTTGGATGTCTAGGAATTTTGGCATTCTCGTTTATTGTAAAAAGGCCTCTAGAGCATCATTGTAATCATCTTCTCACGGATGCGAGTAGCTGTCACATCTCTTCTCAGAGATAAGCTACCACCATTCTAGCGAGTCTTTCACTCTATACTTTTACAGTCTCTGTACATTTATTTTATTAATAGAAATCGTGTATTACTGTATATATGTGACTCTTTTTATATTTCCACTATATTTATGTTATATTGTTTTCTCTCTTGCAATATCTCTGAATATTTCTATGTTATATCTCCACTCTCATTTCGTGCCAAAAATAATCTGGATCGGTGGTATCAGAGTAGGCTGCTCTTGATCGTTTTTCAGTGCATGTCCCCGATGAGGTCCGAGTATAGCAATTTGGGTCTCGATCTTGTCTCTCTTGAGGAAAATCGCTCTCGCACACCCAAGAAACCCTCAATGGTGGAAGAAAAGAAAAAAGACGGAGTAGACGATCCTATCAATCTGTTGCTTGAGCAATCTCTCATGCGACAGAGGGATGAAATGATGGAGAATTTTTCCCACATCCTTCAACGCCTACCGATAGAATCAGGTGCATATTCATCAAGCAACCACTTTGGAGGCACCTCGCCCTTCAAGGTACAGGTTAATTTTGATATTCCTATATTTGAAGAACAAATAGATGCAGATGCCCTAGATAAATGGTTAAATCTGCTAGAAGGTTATTTCTCTGTTCATAATTTTTCAGAAAAGGAAAAGATCACCTTCGCACTCCTTAAGGCTCTCCCCCATGTCAAACATTGGTGGGAAACTTACTGGGAGAAGAGTTCCACAGATGAGTCTGGAATATATGGGGCCTATCCCACTTGGGATTTTTTTGTGGATGCGGTAAAGGAACAGTATTACCCTGTTGGCAACTATGAGGACCAGTACATGAGATGGACCACACTACGGCAAGAGAGGAGCCAAGCAGTTCTGGAGTTCACCAATACCTTCCATACCTTGCACACCAATATGGGTATCAAAGACTCCGAGCAACATTTGGTTCTGAAATACCGTGGGGCTCTACACAGATAAATCCAGACTGAAATTGATTTTCTGGACATCTCATCACTCAGTGTTGCTTATCGATATGCTGTTAAAATTGAACAGAAATTTAAGCACCATAAAAAATGAGAATTTGGGTATGCAAATCCGCAACAACCAAAGTATGACAAAGACAAACCTAACAAACAGTCTCCCGAAAACCAGTCCAAGACACAGGAAAAGAAGGGTCATGGGAAGACAAAGAAGGACACCGAGAAATGGTGCGATCTCCACAAAATCCCCTGGCACAACACCGATGAATGTCGCTCAAAACAGTCATTGGTGGCCGAGATCAAAGACAAGGAGCCGAACCCTGATTCAGAATCTGATTCTGAAAATACTGGTAAAAGATAGATCATCGACGCAGAACCCACTTCTATTGTCGCGACCGCAGCAATTCAACCAGAATAACCAACAGATCCAGAAGAGGGGGAGCACCTTTTTCATTCATGGATGTGGGTGAAGGGGACCCCGCTGCATTTTATTGTTGATAGCAAAAGCCAGAATAACCTCATCTTAGCAGAGGTCATTAAACAGTTGGGATTGTCGACAACACCACACCCGCAACCATACAACATTGGGTGGCTTCACCAAGGATGAGATATTCATGTTAGTCAGTAGTGTCAATTTTCATACGGCATCCAACCCTTCAAGGATGAGGTGTTATGTGATGTTTCCCCACTGGATGTCTATGATGTTCTCTTGGGCCAACCATATATGTGGAAACTCCATGTTGTTTATGAGTCTCGACCCAGTAGTGTCATTGTTAATTTGGGGGTTCATCTCTACAGAATACCAGAGGTAGTTCTGACTACTATCCCACCTAAAAAGTGTCGCAAGGTAGTATCTCATACTGCAAAATTCAGCTTCTTCACAATCTGTTCAAAAGGAGAAAAAAAGGACACTGTAACCACTACAACCTCGGCCCAAGCACCTTCTATCCAACAGAAGAAGGTCAACAAGGTTGCAGCAAAGTGCAAATATTCCTTCTACACATCATCGTCTCATGTATCTTGACTTGTTGAGCAGCCTCAATCGCAACAGGTTCGTGACAGATTTCCACAAACTAAGCAGCGCTACGTCTCCAGCAAGACAAACAACTCACCAAGATGTAGATTCAACAAATGCTTTTCCCTCTCCCCCAGGAACTCAACGCAATGGATACCATTTCTTCCTAAGTATGGAGGATTGATCTAGGTGGATATCGGTGGCCACCCACCTTTTCCAAATGGCTCAAAATGGCTTTCTGGCGATTTTGGCAATTTACTATTTTTAGCAGGTTTTAACTTCTGGGGCCATTTTGAGGGTCCAAATGAAGGTTTTTCGAGATAGAGGTTCTCTATGAAATCCAAAGGCATGATTTATCTCCCAAAATGAATCTCCTCGAAAATACCTTTCCAACGAGCTATCACACGCCTAAAACGGAGATCGTATGCAAAAGTTACGACCCCCGGAAGTTAATGTACTCACTTACCCAGACAGGGCCCACATAACTTTTGGCACTTCATCTCCTAGGGTTAGGTTTTTGGATGTCTAAGACTTTTGGCAATCCTGTTTATTGTAAAAAGGCCTCTAGAGCCTCATTGTAATCATCTTCTCATGGATGCGAGTATCCATCACATCTCTTCTCATAGATAAGCTACCACCATTCTAGCGAGTCTTTCACTCTGTACTTTTATAGTCTCTATACATTTATTTCATTAATAGAAATCGTGTATTACTGTATATCTATGACTCTTTTTATATTTCCGCTATATTTCTGTTATATTGTTGTCTCTCTTGCAATATCTCTGAATATTTCTATGTTATATCTCCACTCTCATTTCATGCCAAAAATAATTCGGATCAATCACTAACATAATGTCTCAAAATAGATACATGAAAAATATCGTGCATACTCCTCAAAGAATCAAGAAAGGCTAGTGGATAGGCCCTAGATCGTTTCTTTTCCACAACTTTTAAAGGTCCCACAAACCTAGGATAGAGTTTAGCACCATTTCCAAACTTGATCGAAATCTTGTGCGGTTTCACTCGCAAGAAGACTCGGTCACCAACTTCCTAATTGCAGTCAATGTGATGTGCATCAGCATAACTCTTCTTTCGATCTTGTGCTTATTTAATCCTTTGTCTTATCAATTGCATTTGTACTTCGAGTCCGACCAAGGCCCTATATTCAATTCGATCCCATCTCAATGAAGTCTAACGCGATCTCCCGTAAAGAAACTCAGACAATGTCATCTTAATGGTACTTTGATAGTTGTTGTTGTATGCAAACTCTATCAGTGGCAATAAATCTTCCCAATGCTTATGTTGGTCAATTACATACATAAGAAACATATATTCCAAGATTTGGTTCGTTCTTTCTGTCTTCCTGTCAGTCTCAGGGTGATATGTTGTGCTAAAGTTCAGTTGTGTCCCCAAGTCCTCTTGGAAACTGGTCCAAATATGCCTTGTAAACACTAATCCTCTATCGGATGTGATCCTTTTTTGCACACCATGTAATCTCTAGCTATGTATGGTGCCTGATACATTGTACGCATAGGAATAAAATGTACACTCTTTGTTAGAGTGTCAACTACCACGAAAATCAAGTCGTGCCTCCTTACCGTCAGTGGAAATCCAACAATAAAGTCCATCAAAATGACCTCCCATTTCGATTACAATATAGCATGAGGTTGTAGTAACCCTGTCGGATGTCTATATTCAGCCTTCACTTCCTGACATTCTAGAGATCTCGCCACATAGTTAACTATGTCTGCCTTCATTCCTTTCCAGAAGAATAAGAGCTTAAGGTTTTCCCTCATCTTTGTGACTCCTGGATGAGCCATGTACATTGCTCTATGAGCTTCGATTAAGATCGAACTTCTCAATTCATCGTGAGGGGGTACGTAAATCCAGTTATTATACCTCATCAATCCGTCAGTTTCCAATGTATATCCTTCAAACTTTGGTACCAACGTGGTGTCTTGTCTAATATTTTCCTTAACCTATTTATACTAGTCATCGTCGAACTGCATAGTTATAATATTTTCTCAAAGATTTGTCTAAAGAGGTATCACCGAGAATATGTGTGGTCTCTAACTCAATGCATCTTCCACTCTATTCATTGTTCCTTTACATAATCTCAAAATTGTATTCGGTAAGTAATTCTAACCAACACCTTTGTCATGGGTTCAAGTCACTCTATGTAAATATGTGTTGCAATCCACAATGATCTCTTTTTAGTTCAAATTTCTGTCCAATCGGATAGTGTCTCCACACTCTCAAGGAATAAGCAATGACCAATAACTCCAAATCATGCATTGCGTAGTTCTCCTTATGCTTTCTTAATTTCTTGGAGATGTAAGCGATCACTCGACCGTCTTAAATCAAGGCTCCACCTAAACCTTCCTTGGATGCATCTATGTATACTCAAAAATCCTTGTCCATGTCGACGAATTTCAGTATCAGAGTTGTCATCAACAACTCCTTGAGCCTTTGAAATACTTCTGCACATTTCTCGGTCCATACAAACTTCTTGTTTTTCTTTTGCAATTATGTGATCAGATTTTCTATCTTCGAAAAACCTCGATGAATTGTCAGTAATATACTTCTAAACCCATAAAGATGCGTACTTCTGGTATGTTTGTCAGTGTAGGTCATTCCATAATAGCCTCTACCTTCATTGGATCCACAACGATGCCTTTTGTTGGAGCCACCTTTGTTTTTAGCCCGTTTTGAATTTCATGTCTTAATGCTCAAAATCGAAAGATGGTTTTCGTATTTTCCTTCTGTTGTTTCAAAATCTCTAAAGTCTCATCATGCGAGTGGCGATGGTTATCATACTCTCAAGGCAAGTTCTACTTTTCGTTCAAATAATTTTCCCCCTTTCTTAGATCGGGATTTCGTATGTCGGATGCTATAGAACACATAGTTCACAAGTCCCGAACAATGAAATGGCGAAATCGTTTTAAAATTTTACACAGGTCAGTAATGAGAGTAAAATTTTCCTAAATTATGGTTAAGCATCATCGGGTTTTCGCATCTTGGTGTTTACTAAATCCAAAATTCTTACCGTCGTAACCCCGACAGCCGAAACCACGAATTTCTTGTTTTAGTAACCCGCGTTAAGGTTAAAGGTAAAATCTTAGCCATGGTTAAGTTCTGTCGGAAATTCACAACTCGACGTATCTTCTTTTAAAAAACTTTACTGTCAAAGCCCCGAGTCGCGAATTCGCGATAAATATATAAACATAATTAATTAAACACTTAATCTGATTTTATCCTCCCTTTTAATTAAAACATACCATTGTGATCTCGCGGTTTCGCAACTCGGCATACAAACTTCCCGCAAGCTATACCTTCGAAGCTCCGAGTCGCGAAATTGAGATATAAATAATCATGTAATTAATTAATCACCTAATCACAATTATGTTTTTATTAACCAAAGTCAATCATCGCAATTTCGGGTGTTAGAGGTTCAAAGGGTTAAAACAAAGATTCTTGATGCAGTGAGTATCGAAAGATTAATTAACTTGGGTAAAACCTGATTAATTGAGCTATGCCAATATTTCCCGTGATTTGATGCATGCACAATTTACAAGGCAGTCTTAATTCTTCCTTACGCCAACTGACATTTCGAACCGCCAAAATTTATGGCATTAATTAGAAACAAGGCGAATCGACAAGTAAAGATTGGGTTTTTATTGCTAAATTTATATTTAAGCGTGATTTGACCGATCTGTTCTTAAAAGGTACCGATATTTCGAATATATAGAAGTTTTTATTCGTTATAAAAAATTCATTTCTATATTACGCAGAGCACACTTTTCTCAGTGAATTGATTTCTGTATGTATACATATTTTTATCGCAAAAGAGTTAAAGTAGGCTCTCCCGTCATGGCCCCGCGAAAAGCATCTAAAGCCAACATTGAGGTTTCGGGACAAGGTTCGTACAACATCACTGATACTTCACCTCAAAGTGTCGACTCTGTCCTGAACTGGTCGTTTGTTTCTGATGTTCTACAGGCCGAATTAGTGGATTATTCTGATGATTCCAATGACAATGAAAAAGACGACATAACCACCAAATATAAGATCATCGTCCAATCTAGAATGCATAAAGTAGTGGCCAGACCACCACTACTCCCTTACTATGATATGGTCTGGTGGGCATTATACCATGTGGAAATACCAACCAGAACCATCATCAATGAGCAGAAGGTCACCATTAAGACTTTCAGACCCAAACAACTGCAGGCTATGTACAAGTTGCCTACCGTGTCGAACATTACATACGATGTTGAATTCTTGGAGAAGTTCAAATAGAAGGAATGTGTGCAGTATGACAAGACTATGTCCATCTTAATTAGAGATTGGGTTTCGCACCCTACGAAGTTCAGGGCAGACAGTAATGGTATATATTCAATAGCTTCCTTGGAACCACAGTTCAAGTATATAGCTATGATGACTTGCAGATTATACGGGAAAGAGGAAACCTCACATTTCTTTCTTCAATGGGTTCCTCTAATACATCAAGTCATCGAAGGTTGTTCCTTCGATTGGGCGAAAATGTTGTCCAATATCTTGACGAGTCAAGTTACAGAGTATCGGGCACATAAAGAGAGTGGAAAGATTTCATCATTTTTTATGTCCGCATACATTATGGACATCGTGTGATTTCTAACGCCCTTTCCCTTAATGAGCTGGATTTGGACTCCAGCAGAGGCCAAGCCCATCCACGTCTATCATTCAAAATTGTGGGAAAACAAAGCAACAAATTTCGTATATGAAATCTTTAACTAGGTAATGGTACCCTTGCATGTCACCATTTTCGACGACCCGCCACCCAGGATCTCGGACAGTATAGTGATGAATTTGAGCAGTATAGCTGATTGGTATGTAGAAGCTGAATTCTCATATCTCAGAGTTTTCAGGGCTTATGTTCCTCTGCATGCATTTCCATTATTCATCCCCGACAAGCAGGCTTGTCGTGAGGTTGCTAGACAAACAGTAATCGGTGGCATAAGCAAGGAGCTTAAGGGATATTCAAAGAAGGTATGGCCACCTTTTCCTGTTCATTTAAATTCATATTCTTTGTTATATTTCAGGCATGCCAAAGCTGAGGTAGGAGCCCTAGAAGACTTAAAATTGGTTCTTATTTAATTCAAGAAGAACGATCCGCAAAGGGTTGTAAGTAATCATTTGGCCAATTGCGGACTCAAGAGGTTCGAACACGAAAATTCTCCCTCAGATGACATTTTTCGAGGCGCAAGATCTTATGCCGAGATTTTAGCCCAGATACAAACCTTGGCACCTGAAGAGAAGGCCGATGTTTTGAAATTACAAGAACATCGACACAGTGGTCTTCCCGTGGTATTGCGGGGTGAGAATCTGAGTACAGCGGAGGTGAAACAAAAAGATGTCGAAGGCTCCAAAGATGCGACACCTAGTCAAGGAAAACACCAGGATGGGGAAGGGAAAACTAAGAGTCCAAAATTAGAGAGAAAGACTCCCGACCCACTGAAAAAGAAGACTCCGGTTACTACTCTGGGGCAACCAACTAAGAAAATTGGAGATCCCATCGCATCCATTACTCCCTTGCAGTCAACTCAAGGAAATATTGATGCAGGGTGGATTTTAAATGAAGAATTGAGACCTATAAGGGTGGAAGAGCTCCCTCCAAATGAGTTATTCTTTGATAGGAAGAGAAAGGTTGTGGTAAAGAGAGAATTCTATCAAGAAGCGGAATCTACAACCAAGAAATACAAAGTATTGACTGATGGGAAAGACAAAAAGAATGAACAATTCATGACAGCAATAGTTGGGACATTAGGGGCATATACCACAGTGAATCAATTTTCAGTCGAGGTTTTGAAAAACCAGCTGAAACGAAAAAATCACCTCATCAAAACCCTAGAAGCCAGACTATCCACAATAGAGGAGGCTACCAAGGACCAAGCGAGTGTAGGGATAGAGCAAGCAAGGTTGGCCGATAAAAGTGAGATAGAGTTTCTCAAGACTAAGCTCGAACAAGCAGAGCCAGTGGTTCGGAATGGTCAGATACAAGCGGGCCAGCAAAAAGATTTGATCGAACAACTATAGGCTAGAGTGGAAATCACTGAAAGTAAAGTTATAAATATCGAAATGTTCCAGTCCCAGGCGATGGATATTCGAGGCAGAGTTTCTATGGCCCAACGAAATTTACTCGCCAAGGTAGAGGTGATTCGAGACAACTGCTTACTTGTTAATCAAGTTTTGGAAAATTTATTTGTCAGAGAAAGAGAAGCTGGAGCAGCTCGGGTCACTTTTCAAGAGGTTGTAATAGCTACAAACAATAAGGAATCGGGAATTACTCCCAGGTTTTCCATTTCGGAGCAGACCAGAAGAAAATATTTTATTAAAATAATGGGAGCACAATATCTCAGAAGGTAAGTTGCAAGCCAAGAGGGTAAGGAAATCTTTAGAAGAGGCTTTTGGTTCTATAGATGGTAATCTGTTAGGCATTGATAGCAAAGGTAATGTCGAGGCATTAAATCAAATGAATATAGCGAAAATCTCACTTGATTTAAATGAAAAATAGGAAAGAGATTCGGCCTAGATCTCACAAGTAACTATGGCAGACATAGTTCAAATAGATAAATGTATTATTAAACCAAGTGTACAATTGTGCACTATCGACATCATAGACAGACATATGGAAGAAAGGTTACTGCAATTAGCCCAAGATTGTTACTCTTTTGAAGCTAATTATCAAGAAGAACTGTCAAGGATGATATCTCGGCTGGTGGAAAGGTGTGTCACTTGTACCGAGCATGCGCGAGGATAAGCTTCTAGCACCAAATAAAGACAGAGATGAAGAAATGGAATGATTTCTCTCCTCCTTATCATAACTGAAAATTTAGCAATGATTGAGATTCCATATTATGTAAAACTATATAAATATACCATAGAAAGAAAGAAAAGAGGTTGGACATTTTTGTGTCAATTGTAATAGAGGTTTTCCATTTTGAGAGTTAATATAAAGCAAATCCGAAGATTCTCAATTCCGTCACGACTGTGTTATGAGTTTGTTTCCTTGTATCTCCTATTTCATTTCATTTCATATTTGTATCTGATGAATGCTTCGCTATAATTTAGTATGACCTCTACTATAGTGAATGAATTTTGGTTTTCTATATTGTTTGTTGTTTTTCCTCTGTACCAGCTATCAGCAGGTATAAGACCAGTCAACACTTTCATAATTCTATATATATTTTATGCTTCATCAGGTTATTTCTTTACATTTTTCTTCTTCTGTTTATACGTGAGATTCTCCCTTGATAGGAGCCTTACTCGGTAGACAGCTTAATGTTTTCTCCCAAATCATACATTTTTATTAAAGTATAGCTCAGTTAAGGGAAAGGGCCTTTGGTTTGCACCCCTTTTTCACTCCTAAAACTGTAAACTCTCTTTTATACGACCGAAATTGAGACAACACTTAAATTCTCCCTAAGGTTTTGTTATCTTACTGTTCCTCCATGAATGTCCCTGTAACAAGACAACCTAATATCGAACCCAGACTATCAGATCAAACGCATATTACCTTAAACATTTTTTAAACTATTCTTAAAATTTCCACTACCCGAGTTGAACTCGAACGATCATGGGCAACAATTGAGAGGGATATAAACATCCAGGGACAGTTGGAAGCTAGACAACGCCAACACAGAAATCATCCCTAGTTTCCCTTGCTGAAGGTTGACGTTTCTTCCTTCTCTACCCTTTACCAACTTTCGGATGCCTAGACACTGTATTTCTAAGCCTTAAGTACAAACTCTGGAACAACATATTTTTGGCGCCATTGCCGGGGACCGAAGTTACGAAATATTTTTCCCTGGGAAAACGACATTTATTTCATTGAAAGAACCACCCTTTGATAATGAACAAAGAGTGCACACCTTTTAAAGGCTTTCCAATCTTTCACTTGGTGACTCCACGACTAATAAGCTGGCATCCGGACAAAGGAATACTATGCAAAACCCAGATGGTAAACAAACCACACTCGTTACCAACCCTAATAAAATTTTAAAGACGAGAGGATCTCCTAAGACGACCCCTGCAGTCTATCATCCTAAATACCCGCAAGTGAAGACCAAAAATTCTTCTGAACCTTAGAATTCACACAACCCTCTCTTCGACACTAAGGATATAACATCAAATTACTCTGAAGTTAGAAGTGAAACTTATCTGATAACCCCTGCAGAACATAAAGGAAAAAGTCCTGCAAAAATTTTATATATTGTCGATATATCATCGACTCTTCAGTGGAATTTCACGTCCTCACACGGTCTCGAAGAATATTTCACACATCCATCTTCTACACCTGTTGGTTCCCCTAACTACATTTCTTGCAAGTACGAATATCCAAGCCCTTACATCCCTTACCAGTCATCCTTGGATTTTTCACCCCACAAAAAAAGTAAAGATTCACTTTTAATCTTCCAAAATCCCCTTTATAACTTTCCACTAATAACGATGGCAACCACCGGAGGAGGAGGTGGAGGAGTTATAGTATGAGGAGGTGGAGGAGCTCCTGGAGGAGGAGCTGGAGGCTAAGGGCCTGCCCCCCCTCCCAGAGTGTTTGTGGAAGTGGAAGCAAGATACGCTCCCTTGGTGTTGCCCGTTCCTCTGCACGACCTTCCCGAAAATTATAAAAAAAAAATTCTGAAATTCACTGGGGAAGGAGATTTGACTGCAGCCAAACATATAAATTTCTTTGATCAATTCGCAAACATCCTAGGTATCGAACATGAGGACGTGTATTCAAGGCTTCTTTTCCAAACCTTCGAAGGTCACTTCCGAACTTGGTTTCGGAGTCTACCTGTAGGATCTATCTTGTCTTATGACACCTTGGAAGATGCTTTCCTTAGATAATGGGGTGAAAGAAAGGACCACCTATATTGTTTAAGCGAGTTTGGTTCTTTAAGAAAAAAGAATTCAGAAACAGTTATGGAGTTTATTCAAAGATTCAACAACCTATATAACAAAATCGCAGCTGAGGTTAAACTGTCCCAACCCGTAGCCAAAGTAACTTTCGCGGGGGCTTTCGAACCAGATTTTGCACTCCTTTTGCGAGAAATAAGGGGAGCCACTCTAAACTGAATGCAAGATGACGCTGTAGAAATTGATTCAAATATGATGGCTTCTGGTAAGTTTAAAGCTAAATTAGAAATAGGAAACCGAGAAACTAAAAGCTTTAGAGAACAAGCAGGGCCATCAGGGTCTAATAGATACACAGATGACAAAGTAGACGATATGGCCAAGGTAATTAAGGAACTGTCTAATAAAATATCCAGAATGGAGCTAGAACAGGCCAAAGTTGATTCTTTCACCAAAAAGGATTTCAAGAGGAACCCCAACCCCCCGAACCAGCAAAGACAGATAAAAAACAAAGATAAAAAAATACAAGCTCCCCTAAAGAACGAAAATTTTATAGGAGCGAATGATCTCCAAGATTTCGGAGATTTGGATAATGATGTCACGAACTTTGGTGATGACTACACACAACCGTATCTGACTAGAGAAGATTATGAAAAATATCTAAACACTCAACAATCATCAGTTAAGGGTGAAGACAGAGATCATATTGACCTTCGTAGCTCTCATGAAGAAACCAAAATGATAATGGATGAGGTCCAACCTAAGTATAACTTGAGATCTAAGACTAAGCCCATTTCAACTACTCAACCTAAGAAATTTCTCCCAAGAGGTCAAAATTATGAGCTTACTCCAGAAGAAACCCTATTACCTAACAACAAATCGAAAGTAGTAAGCACACAAGAGTCCGAAGTGGGAAAAGTTGAGACCCAAGGACAAGGAACCGAAACAAATAATAAAATTACACCTTCAACCAAGACCATGAGTAATAAAGCGGTCCAGATGAATAAGTCGGAAAGGAAGGATTCAGAAGTCCTATCTAGAGAAACAGACAAGGTGAGTGGAGTTTTCAGTTTTGAAAATGAGATAAATAAAATTAAGATACCAATCCCTATGGTAGAATTAGCAAAAAACCCAGTTTATCGGAAGCAGATTACCAAAGTGATAGGTGTCTCAGAGCTAGAAAGCCAGTATGACGTTTTAAACCTAGAAGATGATAAACCCAACATCACTTTTGGTCCACATTTTGAAGGGGCCAAAGACACTTTTGCTCCCTTTTATATCACTTTAAATGTATATGATCAACTGCTACATAATTGCATGCTAGAATCTGGAGCCTCCCATAACGTGATGCCTAAAATTATTATGGAAAAGTTGGGTCTCCAGATCACCATACCTTACGGAGATATTTACTCTTTTGACTTGAGAAGAGTTAAGTGTATGGGAATGATAAAGGATTTAGTAGTTACCCTGGCACAGGTTCCAGTTAAGAGTATCTTGATGGATGTGGTTATTGTTGATATTCCCCCCAAGTATGGCTTACTGTTGTCTAGGTCATGGGGAGACAAGTTGGGGGGTTCTCTTCAACTGGATATGATGTTCGCCACAATTCCTATGTTTGGTGGGAAATTTACTCGGTTATACAGAGAGACGAGGTTAGCATATACAGTAAGTGACCCTCAAAATCCGAACAATTGCCCTATTTACATTGCAGATCAAGATTTAGGAAATTGTATCTTATCTTTTGATGACGGTTTAGATGGTTTTCTAGAGGAAAATGATATAGAGCAGGAAGAGTTGGGTTACATGACCGAGGATATGTGTAGCACCGATATCTGGAAAAAAAAAATTGACAGTGCCTCATCTTTTGAAGGGGCTAGTGCAGGAGTGCTTTTAGTGGCTCTTGAAAGAAAGTTCGTTGTCCTTTTTTCTTACAGACTACAATGGGATAAAGATTATACTAACAACGTATGTGAATATGAAGCATTGGTCTTAGGATTAGAGACTGTCAGGAAGCTAAAAATAAATAACCTAGAGGTATATGGAGATGCAGAGTTAATATTCAAACAAATAAATCGACAGTACCAAGCCAAACATTCCATATTAAGATCACACAGGAATTGTGCCTGGGATCTGATGGAAAACATTTTCTCGTCTGTAAATTTCCACTTCATCCCACGCACAAAAAACTTACATGCTGATGCATTAGCTAAAGCAACTTCAAATTTCACTCCTCCTACAACCTTTAAATTGAAGTATCACATAGAGATAAGACACAGACCATCTATACCAGATCATATCTAGCACTGGTAGGTTTTTGAGGATGATGAACAAATTAAGAAGTTTCTTGAAGCAGTAGGTGAATTTTCTAAAACTCATGCAGACCAAGAAAATCAAAATGACCAGATATGGATCATGCAAGAAGGGGAGGATCCTCAAGATTTCCAAGACAAAATTGCAAATCATCGTATGTTGGTCCTAAAAAATAACCAGATTCCAAAGGGACTGATCCCTCTAGAAAGACTGTTTGATCAAAATGACATACCTGTAAAATCCACCTTACAGCCCCAAACCGAAGAGGTTGAGGACTGTGACATAGGAACCAAAGAAGAGTCCAGGATGGTTAAAATATCTAAGCTTCTTCCCCCTGAAATGAAGGACATATATAATGACCTACTCAGACAATTTAAATACATTTTCACTTGGTCTTATGATGAGTTAAGAACTTACGACACTACCGTGATTGATCACAAGATACCTTTAAAACCTGGGGTCAAACCTTTTAGACAAAAGCTTAGGTAGATCAACCCCATTTTATTACATGTGGTCGAGAGAGAAGTGAAGAAACTTTTAGAGGAAAAAATTATAGTACCATTGAGATATTTTGACTAGGTGGCGAATCTGGTCCCGGTCAGAAAAAAGAGTGGAGAAATCAGACTATGTGTGGATTTCATAAATTTAAATAAGTCCTCTCTTAAAGACAACTATCCACTGCCTGAAATGGATCATGTGCTAGAAAGGGTAGTTGGGGCGAATAGAATATCTATGATTGACGGTTTCTCTGGATATAATCAAATTGCCATGAATGAACAAGATAAAGAAAAAATAGCTTTTACTACTCCTTGGGGTACGTTCATGTATGATAAGATGCCTTTCGGTTTGATGAATGTAGGAGCCACGTTCCAACACGCTATGGACATCGCTTTCATCGGAGAGAGGGATAAGTTTGTAGTCATCTATCTCGATGATTTAAAAGTCTTCTTCAAATCCAATGAAGAGCATCTGGTACATCTTAAACGAACATTCAAAAAATGTCGCAGGTTTGGTCTATCCTTAAACCCCAAGAAATCACACTCCGCCATGCAAAAGGGTAAATTACTGGGTCATATTGTATCTAAGGATGGAATTAATATTGATCCTAAGAGGGTTGAAGGAATAGACACTATAAACATTCCCAGAAATGTAAATGAAATTCAATCTTTCTTAGGAAAAATAAATTTTTTATGAAGATTTGTCCCAAATTTCACTGAAACTGTAAAATTGATCATAGACATGCTGAAAAAGAACAGCAAAGTAAAGTGGACAATAGAAGCCAAAGCGTCGTTCACAGATATTAAGAAATTAATAGCTGATGCACCTGTATTGGCAAGTCCCGATTATCTGAAAGACTTTCTTATTTTTTCATTTGCCTCTGAACACATGATTGTTGCGGTGCTCCTCCAAAAGAACGAAGAGGGTTTCAAATAGTCGATTTCCTTTTTCAGCAAGAGTCTTAGAGATGCAAAAATTAAATATGATATAATAGAAAAAGAAGTGTACGCTATGGTAAAAGCATTGAAGTCATTTAGAAGATATGTATTGCACTCCAAGATCATTGCGTACGTAAAAACAAGTTCTATGAAAGATATTTTGGTACAACCAGACAGTGATGGGAAAAGAGGACGATGGCTAGCCAAGATTCAAGAATTTGACCTGGAAATCAAACCTACTAAATTAATAAAAGGACAAGGCCTGGCCAAACTTTTGGCTAAATCAAATCTCAGAGATCTAGATATAAACTGCCTACAAGGATATGAGGAAAATATGAATGCAAGCGAGCTTGATGAACCAACAACTGCAATTAAGATCGAGGAGAAGTTTACATCATCAGAATGGTACAGAAACATAGTATCCTACCTACTGACTCTAAAATTCCCGAGGGAACTATCACCATCAAAAGCCAGGACTTTAAATCTTCATGCGGTTAAGTATTGTATCGCCAAAAATCAACTATACTAGAAAGACCCTCTTGGTTTCTTGTTAGTCTGCTTAGTCGAATCGGAAACAAAAATGGTTATAAGTGAATTTCATGAAGGAGTTTGTGGAGGACATCACGCTTGGAGGGCCATATCTTACAAAATTTTAAGGGTTGGGTATTACTGGCCAAAACTCTTTTCAGATGTTAACGCCAAAGTCCGAGCCTATAACCCTTGTCAGCTATTTGCAGGTAAACAGAAACTCTTGGCGCTACCTTTAGCTCTGGTCAAAACTGAAGCTCCTTTTCAACAATGGGGGCTAGATTTCATAGGAGAAATTAATCTGCATTCTAGTGCCCAACACAAGTGGATTTTAACTGCCACATACTACTTTACTAAATGGGTGGAAGCTATTCGGACTAAGAGGGCAACTGACTCGGTGGTAATAGAGTTATTAGAAGACAATATCCTGTCAAGATTTGGCTACCCCTGAAAGATAGTCACGGATAATGCCCAGGCTTTGAAATCTATGGCTATGATCATCTTATGTCAAAAGTATAATATCATTCTTGGTAATTCTACCACGTACTACCCCCAAGGAAATGGACTAGCTGAGTCATATAACAAGAGCTTGATCAATACAATTAAGAAAGTGTTGAATGAAAGAAAAAAATCTTGGCATGTACATTTGAAGTACGTGTTGTGGCTGAATCACATAGGCACTAAAAATTCTATCAGCATGTCTCCTTTTTAGATGGTATATGGGACAGATGCGGTGTTACCAATAAATTTATCACTCGCAGTGATGAAGTTGTGGCAAGATCAGAAAGAAGAACCTAATCATGTCACCAAGAGGATAAACTAGCTAATTGAGGTTCAACAACACAGGGTCGAAGTACATGAAAAGATGCAGAAGTATCAAGACGACATGAAGGAATTTTTTGACCGTAAGGCAAAGGACAAAGATTTCCTCCCAGGTGATTTAGCACTAAGGTGGGATGCAAGGAGGGAAGAAGCAGCGAAACATGGTAAATTTGATCACCTCTAGTATGGGCCATTCAGAGTCTCGACTCTCGAAGGAAAAAATTCCTTCCTACTGGAAAATCTAGACAGTGAAATCCTCAACGCCCCTATCAATGGGCATTATCTGAAGCATTATATGACATAAACAGTCGCCTAAAAAAAAAAGGGAGTTCATTTAATTTTACATTTATATATTCATATATAGAATTTTTACTTGTGTATATATATTTTCCATTTCGTTTTAGTATGTTGATTTTCTTTCGTGAATTTTCGACACCTTTCAGATAGCCTCGATAACCTTCGTATTTGTCTCTTATAGGATTCCAGCTACACACAACACAAGCAGGAGGAGTAAACCGAAAGTTGGTGTCAGAAATAAATCGGCTTAAACAGGTGATACCAAAGATTTTTGATATTGTGCAAAGAAAATGAAATGATAAGGTAAAGGTGAGATTTCCTAAAAGACTTGTTCTGAAGGGCTATCAAAGAAAACCGAAGTAACTTCGTTTAGACAACAACATCGTCCGAACTAATAAATAACAAGATGTTTCCTTGTTTAATCGTTTACGAAAGAATAAGAAAAATTAAACAAGTTACTCAAATTAAAGCAGTGAGCCAAAGTAAAGTGCCCTTGAAAAAGATTTACAAGAGTCAGTTTTGATTTTTTGACTTCTTTTTTTCAGTCCATAAATCACTATCTGTCACCCTTTTCTATCTTCTGGTCTACCCTTTAGAAAGTCAACATATTTCTGTTTCACATATGTAGGGAGAAGAGATTTTGTTTCAACCTCGAGAGCTTCAAAGCAGATTTTGGAAAGAAAGCGGGTCTTCAAAAATCCTCGGTCCCTTGCTAAACGAAGGGATGCTTAAAATGATCCTGACTTTCCTAGGCTTTTCAACAATTTCAGAGGATTGAGGCTTGCTCAAATAGAATACCCTAAGAAAGTTATTTTCCCTTTTTCCCTGAGAACGAAGGTGTTGTGAAGGTTAAGAGAAGGTTGGTACCGAGTAATCAAAGTAAGTTGATAGATCTATAATGAAAAATATTACACATATATCAGCCCTGATACAAACTGATTGCCCCCATCTTCACGCTCTAAAAAAGCAAATTATAAGACAGGAGATGAAAGGAAATTCAGAAATGATTGCCCCCATATAGGCCAAGAGACGATGAAAGGAAATTAAGAAATGATTTCCCTCATCTTAGCATTTAAATGCACAAATATATTCTGAAATGGTGAAAGGAAATTCAGTAAAAGGGACCAGATAACTTCATCGGGGTATTGAACAGGCTCGCTGGCAGTGAAGCAATATCTAAGATATCTATAAGGTTGTTATACATGAATATCACTCTACTCTCGTAACCAATTCTTTTTAAAAAACTTTATCCACATCCCATGTTCAGACAGGGATTCATTTTTTAAAAACATATAATCTTCTTCTTTTGATGCAAGCTGATAGCCACAAGATCTGTTGGGTCTCCTAGAACTATTTTGATTGTCTTAAGTCAATCCTAAATTCAGTAATGGGAAGGGGAAAGTCATGAAAGGGACTACGACTAAGTTTAAAAAAGTATTTGAGTTTGAAAATCTTTTCAAAGGTAAAAAACTAAGTCTCTTTCTCCTTCGATATCCTGTTCTCAGGAACCTTTTCGCTGGAATAAAGCCATTGAATCCATTTACCCAATATCGGCACATGGTCTACTGATCTTCCCATCTTACAAGAAAATAGGATCCCTAGTTGGAGTCTATGTCGGAGCCGCCTTTGTTTTTAGCCCGTTTAGAATTTCATGTCTTAATGCTCGAAATCGAAAGATGGTTTTCGTATTTTCCTTCTTTTGTTTCAAAATCTCTGAAGTCTCATCACACGAGCGGCGATGGTTATCATACTCTCAAGGTGAGTTCTACTTTTTGTTCAAATAATTTTCCCCCTTTTTTCCTTCGGGATTTCGTATGTCAGATGCTATAGAACACATACTTCACAAGTCTCGAACAACGAAACGGCGAAATCATTTTAAAATTTTACCCAGGTCAGTAACGAGAGTAAAATTTTCCTAAATTACGGTTAAGCATCATGGGGTTTTCGTGTCTCGATGTTTTTAAATCCAAAAGTCTTACTATCGTAACCCCGATAGCCGAAACCACAAATTTCTTGTTTTAGTAACCCACGTTAAGGTTAAAGGTAAAAGCTTAGCCATGGATAAGTTTTGTTGGAAATTCGCAACTCAGCGTATCTTCTTTTAGAAAACTTTACTTTCAAAGCCCCGAGTCGTGAAGTCGTGATAAAGATATAAACATAATTAATTAAACACTTAATCTGATTGTATCCTCCCTTTTAATTAAAACATACCATCGCGATCTCGCGGTTTCGCAACTCGGCATACAAACTTCCCGCAAGCTATACCTTCGAAGCTCCAAGTCACGAAATTGCGATATAAATAATCACGTAATTAATTAAGCACCTAATCACAATTATGTTTTTATTAACCAAAGTCAATCATCGCAATTTTGGGTGTTAGAGGTTCAAAGGGTTAAATCAAAGATTCTCGATGTAGCGAGTATCGAAAGATTAATTAACTTGGGTAAAACCTGATTAATTGAGCTAAGCCAATATTTCTCGTGATTTGATGCATGCACAGTTTACAAGGCAGTCTTAATTCTTCCTTATGCCAACTGACATTTCGAACCGCCAAAATTTATGGCATTAATTAGAAACAAGGCGAATCGACAAGTAAAGATTGGGTTTTTATTGCTAAATTTGTATTTAAGCGTGATTTGACCGATCTGTTCATAAAAAGTACCGAGTTTTCGAATATATAGAATTTGTTATTCGTTATAACAAATTCATTTCTATATTATGCAGAGCACACTTTTCTCAGTGAACTGATTTCTGTATGTATACATATTTTTATCGTAGAAGAGCTAAAGTAGGATCTCCCGTCATGGCCCCCCGAAAAGAGTCTAAATCCAACGTTGAGGTTTCGGGACAAGGTTCAGAAAACGTCGCTGATACTTCACCTCGAAGTGTTGAATCTGTCCCAAACTGGTCATTTGTTTCTAATGTTCTACAGGCCGAATTAGTGGATTATTCTGATGATTCCAGTGACAATGAAAAAGACGACATAACCACCAAATATAAGATCGTCGTCTAATCTGGAATGCATAAAGTAGTGGCCAGGCCATGACTTCTCCCTTACTATGACATGGTCCGGTGGGCATTAGACCATGTGGACATACCAACCAGAACCATCATCAATGAGAAGAAAGTCACCATCGGGATTTTCGGACCCGAACAACTGCAGGCTATGTACAAGTTGACTACTGTGTCGGATCTTACATACAATACTGAATTCTTGGAGAATTTCAAACAGAAGGAATGTGTACAGTATGACAAGACTATGTCTAGCTTAATCAGATATTGGGTTTCGCACCCTATAAAGTTCAGGGTAGACAGTAATGGTATATATTCAATAGCTTCCTTGGAACCACAGTTCAAGTATATAACTATGATGACCTGCAGATTATATGGGAGAGAGGACACCTCACATTTATTTCTTCAATGGGTGCCTCTAATACATCAAGTTGTTGAAGGTTGTTCCTTCGACTGGGCGAAAATGTTGTCTGATAGCTTGACTAGTCAAGCTACAGAGTATCAGGCGCAGAAAGAGAGCGGAAAGATTTCTTCATTTTTTATGTCCGCATACATTATGGATGTCGTGTTCTTTCTAACACCCTTTCCCTTAATGAGATGGAGTTGGAATCCAACAGAGGCCGAGCCCATCCACGTCTATCATTCAAAATTGTGGGAAAACAAAGCGACAGATTTCGTATATGAAATCTTTAACTATGTAATGGTACCACTGCATGTCACCATTTTCGGCCACCCGCCACACAGGATCTCGGACAGTATAGTGATGAATTTGAGTAGTATAGTTGACTGGTATGTAGAAGTTGAATTCTCATATCTCAGAGTTTTTGGGGCTTTTGTTCCCTCGCATGCATTGCCATTATTCATCCCCAGCAAGCTGGCTTGTCATGAGGTTGCTATACAAAAAGTAATCGGTGGCATAAGAAAGGAGCTTAAGGGATATTCAAAGAAGGTATGTCCACCTTTTCCTGTTCATTTAAATTCATATTCTTTGTTAGATTTTGGGCATGCCAAAGCTGAGGCAGCAGCCCTGGAAGACCTAAAATTGATTCTTATTGAATTCAAGAAGCACGATCCGCAAAGGGTCGTAAGTAATTATTTGGCCAGTTGCGGACTCAAGAGGTTCAAACATGAAAATTCACCCTCGGATGACATTTTTCGAGGTGTAAGATATTATGCCGATATTTTAGCTCGGATAAAACCCTGGCACTTGAAGAGAGGGCTGATGTTCTGAAATTCCAAGAATATCGACGCAGTTGTCTTCCCGCAGTATTGTGGGGTCAGAATCTGAGTACAATGGAGGTGAAACAAAAATATGCCGAAGGCTCCAAAGATGCGACACCCAGTCAATAAAAACACCAGGATGGGGAAGAGAAAACTAAGAGTCTGAAAGAAGAGATAAAGACTCCCGACCCACCAAAAAATCAAAATCCGATTACTACTCTCGGGCAACCATCTAAGCAAATCGGAGATCCCATCGCATCCATTACTCCCTTGCAGTCAACTCATGGAAATATTGACGCAGGGTGGATTTCAAATGAATAATTGAGACCTATAAGGGTGGAAGAGCTCCCTCCAAATGAGTTCTTCTTTGATAAGAAGATAAAGTCTGTGGTAAAGAGAGAATTCTATCAGGAAGGGGAATTGACAACCAAGAAATACAAAGTATTGACTGATGGGAAAGACAAAAAGAATGAACAGTCCACGACAGAAATAGACGGGACATTAGGGGTATATTCCACAACGAATCAATTTTCAGTCAGGGTTTTGAAAAACCAGCTGAAACGAAAAAATTGCCTTATCAAAACCCTAGAAGCCAGACTAGCCACAACAGAGGAGGATGCCAAGGACCAGGCGAGTGTAGGGATAGAGCAAGCAAGGTTGGCCGATAAAACTGAGATAGAGTTTCTCAAGACTGAGCTCAAACAAGCAGAGCTGGTGGTTCGGAATGGTCAGATACAAGCAGGCCACCAAAAAGACTTGATTAGAAAGCTACATGCTAGAGTGGAAATCGCTGAAAGTAAAGTTATAAATATGGGGATGTTCCAGTCCCGGGCGATGGAGATTCGAAGCAGAGTTTCTACACCCCAGCAAAATTTACTCGCCAAGGTAGAGGTGATTTAGGAAAACTTCTTACTTGTTAATCAAGTTTTGGAAAATTTATCTGTTAGAGAAAGAGAAGCTGGAGCAGCTCGGGTCACTTTTCAAGAGGCTGTACTAGCTACAAACAACAGGGAATTGGGAAGTACTCCCAGATTTTCCATTTCGGAGTAGACCAAAGGAAATATTTTATTAAAAGAATGGTTGCACAGTATCTCAGAAGGTAAGTTGCAAGCCAAGAGGGTAATGAAATATTTAGAAGAGGCTTTTGGTTCTATAGATGGTAATCTGTTAGGCATTGATACCGAAGGTAATGCTGAGGCATTAAGTCAAATGAATATAACGAAAATCTCACTTGATTTAATTGAAAAAGAGGAAAGAGATTCGGCCGAGATCTCACAAGTAACTATGGAAGACATAATTCAAATAGATAAATGTATGACTAAACCAAGTGTACAATTGTGTGCTATCAACATCATAGACAGACAGATGGAAGAAAGGTTATCGCAATTAGCCCGAGATTGTTACTCTTTTGAAGCTAATTGTCAAGCAGAACCGTCAAGGCTGATATCTCGGCTGGTGGAAACGTGTGTCACTTATACCGAGCATGTGCGAGGACAAGCTTCTGGCACCAAATAAAGACAGAGATGAAGAAATGGAACGATTTATCTCCTCCTTATCATAACTAAAAATTTAGCAACGATTGAGATTCCATCTTATGTAAAACTGTATAAATATACCATAGAAAGAAAGAAAAGAGGCGGTACCTTTTTGTGTCGATTGTAATAGAGGTTTTCCATTTTGAGAGTTAATATAAATCAAATCTGAATATTCTCAATTCCGTCATGAATGTGTTATGAGTTTGTTTTCTTGTATCTCCTATTTCGTTTCATTTCATATTTGTATCCGATGAATGCTTCGCTATAATTTAGTACAACCTCTACTATAGTGAATGAATTTTGGCTTTCTATATTGTTTGTTGTTTTTCCTCTATACTAGCTATCAGCAGGTATAAGACCAGTCAACACTTTCAAAATTCTATATATATTTTATGCTTCATCGGGTTATTTCTTTACATTTTTCTTCTTCTATTTATATGTGAGATTCTCCCTTGATAGGATCCTTACTCGATAGACAGCTTAATGTTTTCTCCCACCTCATACATTTTTATTAAAGTATAACTCAGTTACGGGAAAGAGCCTTTGGTTTGCACCCCTTTTTCACTCTTGAAACTGTAAACTCTCTATTATAAGACCGAAATTGAGACAACACTTAAATTATTCCTGAGGTTTTCTTATCTTATTGTTCCTCCATGACTGTCCCTGTAACAAGACAACCTAATATCGAACCCGGACTATCAAATCAAACGCATATTGCCTTAAACATTTTTGAAACTATTCTTAAAACAGCCACTACCCGGGTTGAACTTGAACGATCATGGGAAGCGATTGAGTGGGATATAAACATCCAGGGACAGTTGGAATCTAGACAATGCCAACACAGAAATCATCCCTAGTTTTCCTTGCCGAAGGTTGATGTTTCTTCCTTCTATACCCTTTACCCACTTTCGGATGCCTAGACACTGTACTTCTAAGCCTTAAGTACAGACTCTGGAACAACACCTTCATTGGATATAACATGCCCTAAGTAATGAATCCTCGATTGGTAAAAATAACATTTTGACAGTTTCCCGTATAATTTGTTTTCTTGTAAACATTATAGTACTAAGAAGAATTTTTTTTCATGTTCTTCCATCGTTGATCAGATTTTCTATCTTCAAAAAACCTTCGACAAACCGTCGATATTATCCTTCTAAAACCATAAATATGTGTACTTCTAGTATCGAATTTTCTATCCTCGAAAAACCTTCAACGAACCGTCGGTAATATCCTACTAAACCCATAAAAATGCGTACTTCGGGTACGTTTGTCGGCACAGTCCATTCCATAATATCCTTTACCTTCATTGGATCCACAACAATGCATTCGTCAGATATAGCATGCCCTAAGTAATGAATCCTCGATTGGTAAAAATAGCATTTTGACAGTTTCCCGTATAATTTGTTTTCTCGTAAACACTATAGTACTAAGCGGAAATGTTTTTCATGTTCTTCCATCATCTAAGAATATATCAATATGTCATCAATGAATACTTGAAAAACGTGTCCAAGTATTCGTGGAACACCCCATTCATCAATATCATGAATAACCCAAGGGCGTTTTTTATTCCAAACAGTAAAACAGTAAACTCATAGTGTCCAAACCTCGTCTTGAAGTCGCTCTTAGGAATATATTCCTTTTTAATTCATAATTTGCGATAACCTGATCTCAAGTCAATCTTTGAAAACATTGTCGCTCGTTTCATTTTATCAAACAAATTGTCTAATATTGGAAATGGATATTGGTTCTTGATCGTTACCTTTTTCAATTGACGGTAGTCAATACAAAGTCTCCAAGACCCATCCTTCTTTCTTATGAAAATAACAGGCGTATCCCAAGGTGACACACTTGGACGTGTAATTCCTAGGTCCAACAACTCCCTTAGTGGAATTTTCAAATCCTTTAACTCAGGCATTGACATCTGATAAGGTGCTCTTGCTATCGATTTAGTTACAGGTTAGAAGTCAATTGTAAATTCCAATTCTGTTTTGGGTAGAAAACCTGGTAACTCTTCTGGAAACACGTCAGCAAACTCTCGTACTACCGAAAGGTTTTCTAATCCTTTCATCTCTCCCTTGTCATTTAGCACTAATATTTCAAATATATTCCATCCTTTTTGCAATATCTTCTGTATTTGTAGGGAAGAAATGAACCTCAAGGAAACTCCATGTTTTGTTCCTATGATCACTCTTATTTGTCCCTCATCATCGGTCGAAATCAATAGTTTCATATTACAATTGAGTATTGCATCATGTGATTCCAACCAGTACATACCAATCACAATGTCATACAATCCTAAGATCACGAAATATAGGTCGAACTTCGTTTCAAAATCTTCCAAGTTAATGTGACAGTCCACAACCTTTCCTCCAACCTTTTGTTTGGCACCCGTATCCATTTCTACGTATCTAAACTATTCCTGCTTGATTTCCTTTACCTTAATTCTTTTCAGCATTGTACTAGGAATAAAGCTCTATGTAGCACTTAGATCTATCAAAATACTAAAGGTTTGGTCGATGATGGTACTTTACATTTCAAGCATAGTGGACTGGTGCTCGGTCTAGTGATTATTCACCATTGCATGAATCTTGTGGGCCTTTCCCAAATATCCAATTGTAGTGTGTCCCATTGACCCGACCGCTCTGGTATTCTCAACTGGAAAGTGTTGTTGGTAATGTGGGTCTCCACATTTCCAACATCTGGTGTTCGGTCCAGTACTCCTGGTCCTCGAGGTAGAAGTTTTTGGCCTACCAACCTAATATCCTAGTCTGTTCTATTGAAAATGCTTAAATTTTTGTTGTTATGGGTGACAATGTTGTTGATGTTGTGGTCCTCTATAGGGATTCCTCTGCTGAGGATCCAATCATCATGATATCATGAATGTGGATCCTCTCGACATATTTCGATACCCTGTTGTATGTCAGGCTGGTGTTTGATGTTGTTGCACACCTGATGTCGTCTATCCAGTCGGTCTTGCTAGAGTCCTACCCTGACCCCCACTGGTCAAATCTTCCTCAGCTATGTGGGCCTTTCATACTAGATCATAAAACGTCTGAGGCATTACGATCCTCACGTTCGAACAAATGATGAAGTTAAGGCCGAACACAAACTTTTTGATTAGCTTCTTGGTGTTCAAATGTGGAGCGTACTTAAGAAGATCCATGAATCATGCCTCATACTCAGGAATCATACGAGCATGCTATTGTAAGGCGTTGAACTCATTGAGTTGGCGCTCAATGAATTTATCTGACAAATACCTTTCTTGGAACCATTCCTTGAACAATTCCCACGATACATCTTTGAAAGCCATGTTTCTTTGAGGTAGGAGTGTCTTCCACCATAGAAGAGAACTCCCCTTCAGTTGGAAGACCGCCATGTGTACCTTCATGGGGGAAGTGTAGTCGCGAAGTGCAAAGCACATCTCCATGTTCTCCAACCATGACTCAATGGATAATTCATCCATGGAACCCATGAATTTGGGAAACTTAACCTTCTCAAGTCCTCTATGAATACTACCACTACCAACTGGAGCGTATTGTGAACTCTCAGTGTGTACAGGCACCCTGGCCTCATCTCTATCTAGTCAGTTAGTTAAGGCTTCTGACATATTTTGGAAGGACCTCATCAAACCAATGATCCAGGTGGATATCAGAGCCCACCCACCTTTTCCAAATGGCTCAAAACAGTTTTCTGCCCATTTTGGCAATTTACTATTTTTAGCAGGTTTTAACTTCCGGGGCCATTTTGAGGGCCTAAATGAAGTTTT